>JAWWEA010000021.1:4059870-4078116 GCA_035222095.1 Andricus quercuspetiolicola | reverse complement strand
CAGGTAACATGAAGAATAGACACCAGTTTATTATGGTGTCTATACTCTATATAATCCCTCTTTCTCATTAGCATTTATGGAAAATAACAGAGCTGTCAGAACATAGACACAAGCTGTTGTAAATAGAATGAAGTTTTCCAGTGTATAACAGATGTGACTACGAAATTTTCGGGGGGGGGGCTTGAGCCCCCCCCCTGGCTACGCCACTGAATCCTATGAAACATCTTAGATATATTCTTTGACATCTTTCATAACCCAACATATTGAAATTTCCTTTTAAGGCCAAGTATCACATGGATTACGTCACTAGATTCCGGCATATTTTTTCGCAACAACTCACGCCCTCTTTAAAAGAGATATCGATAAAAAATTTTTGGGAATGAAATAAAAGGTACTAAGGAAAGTTTGTATAAAACTAACTTTTTTAAATTTCTAAAAATTTTTTTTGTAATTTGAAAAAGGTAGGGGTATACAAACCTTACCAAACATATTATACACCTAGATACGGCGAGACTTCTAGCGCACCTACAATAACTTCCACCCAACTAAAGGAATCTCATTGGTAATGCGGAGTTAGCGATATATTTGTTTCTTTTTAATCAATGTCGTTTTTAACACTCGAAAGGTCGCGTGCGGATCTGAGAGATCCACCAAGTGTTTTTATTTGTGTTTGTTTAGAAGCGCTTAGGTGGAAGAGGCAATTCCCTCCAGTATTCTTCTAACTCAAGGCGCTTCACACTTCAGTAATATGTTGACCGTCATCTCGGACGTCTGTGACCTTCAGAGCAAAGTTGGATCTGTAGAGTCCCGTGCGACCATTCCGTTCACTGGACCCGCTAGGGTATATTTTCAGCCTTTTCACATTTATTTTCATCCTTTTTTACATTTTTTCAGCCTTTTTCACATTCATTCACAATTTAACGAAGAATTCAACATTCCTGCTATCTGTTTACATATTTATATTTATTCATGTGTTTGAAAATTAATGAATTAAAGCTGTGTGTGGCAATCCGGCGCACAATATTGCATGTCGGGTTGCCGCACACAGCTTTTAATTCTTAATTTTTTATCATATGAATAACTACAAATACATAAATATAATTCAACACCCTGTTTCACCCATTAGGTGAGAAATTCATTGGTATTTTTAATAAAAATGTCGACTTGTTCAAGTGGATCTCACAGATCCAAGGCGACCTTCCATGTGACTCTAGGGACGCGACCTTCCGAGTGTTAACACAAAAAAAATTGGCTTAAAGCACACTCACCATAAATTGCGTTCAGTTTCGTCTCATCTAAAGCCGGTTTTTCCTCGCGGGATTTATAGGCATTGCTAACTCTTCCACTGACACTAGACCTTTTTAATTCCTCATCAGTGAAAACTAGGCGTGCCAAATTTTGGATATATCTTTTTGGATTCTTCTTTACTTTAAATCGCATTCTATCATACGAGATTTTTCCTATCCACACTCCAAGTCCAACGTGAATCTATAACAAAATTATATTAAAGTCCAGTTAAAGCAGTTCTATAGATAAATTTTCAATAAAAAAAGCATGAAGCATTACTTTCGATATGTATTTTTACCTTCATGTCGGTCAGATCCTCGAATCCAGGAGAAAGTAGCTCGCCAGTATCTATTTTATGCTGTATATTTTGATTTGTCAAATCATCGATACTTTCAATAGTATCTACAATAAAAGAGTAGTAAATATGTTAAACGTAAGTAAGAGTGGTTTGTTTCAATACTAATAATACTTTAATGGTGGAGATTGTATACAGACCGGTTACTTTTTGGAAACCGTTTATCACTTTATTCACCAATTCATAATTTTGTGCCCTCAGTTTTTTTATCTCAGAATCCTGTACCAGGACGCGCCTTTTTAATTCATGGTTCTCTTGGACTACTTGCTGATGTACTGTTAATGGAATATGATTCACACAGCACTGCAAAGCGCGTTCCCCATTAACACTGCTACGGAGCTGTAATTTTGAGAAAACAATTATATAGAAGCGAAATGTTAATTCAATTCAAATAAAATATTGCTAAATTTCGTGAAGAATATTGCTTTTCTATTAAACAGAATTAACATTTCAATGCTACTTACACGTTATTTTTATTTTTCGGAATTCATAAATAAGACATTATTCTTCTTCAGTTCTAATATTCTATTAATTCTACTATTTACCAATATTGCTTATAATTTCAGAAGTGAAACTTCGTTTGGGACGGGAGTAAATTAAAAAAAACGAGCGAACGAGCGACTTTTTCTTTACACATTTCCTTTAGCCTTTACCCTTTTTTCTTTGCCCTTTTCCCTTTGCATTTGCCCTTTGTCATTTTCCCTTTCCCTTTTTCCTGTACCCTTTTACTTTTGCCCTTTTTTCTTTATCCTCTGCCCTTTAAACTTTGCACTTTGCCATTTTCTCTTTTCCCCTTTCCCTTTTCAAAAGGGAAAGAGGAAAAGAAGAAAGGTAAAAGGGAAAAGGAAAAAAGGAAAGGGAAAACGGTGAAAGGGGAAAATGGAAATGGGAAAGGGAATCGGGAAGGGGAAAGTCAATCCGTCAAAGTTTCACATATGCCGTACGGCTTTACTGCCACACGCTGTTTTTTACCTTTTCTGTTGCATTTATTAGTAAATTTTATTACCTTCTTTGTTGCGTTTGATACTTCAGCAGTCTCAAATTCATCCAGTGTATTGCATTTAGCAGACACATTCTGAAAAGTGTCATTCGATGTAACTTATCTAATATAGCCCTATGAAATTTGAAATTAACAAAAGAAACTTGACTTCCTTAATTACCTTCTTTGGATCAACTTGCTCGGCCATTTCTTTGGAACCTTGAGGCACCTACACGTATAAATGAGTATTAACAATAATAATTATTAGAATCAATCTCTAAATCGAAATGATATTAAAAAGAATAACGTACGCAATTCAGAGTTTGTGTACTTGTTATGACAGGCTTGTTAGACTTGAGCTTCGATTTTTCTTCACACTTTTTTATTCTGCTCTCGTTGTCTTTCTATTCAAAAGAAGAGTTAAATCAATCAAAATCAAATGGAACATTGAATATAACTACTTTAATTACGTACCGAAACGGACGTTTTCTGTACCAGTTTTGTTAAGTTTTCATTCATAAGACTTATCTTTTCCACATCAAGTTTGACCACCTTTTTCTTATTCGAATTTTGCTGGTGACAAACGAAAGTTAAGACATGTTCAGTAGTTCACTTGAAAGTGAATCTTGTTATGTGATTCGTTAATCTTTGCGCTTCTATTTTGTACATTAAAACATGACAGAATACTAACATCAGAAATTCTTTTTAATTTTGTTTACAAATAGCTTTCAAAAAATTTTCCCGCTTCCCGGGCACATTCTCATCGCGCGCTTCGCTCGCGAGTTTGAGCGCGCCATAGGCGTGCGACTGTTGGTTCTCGTGCTCTCGATCGTATATTTATCTCGCGCTTCGCGTTCGGTTCCTTAAAGTTTTCGCACTTCGTGCTTGGCTTAGATAAAATGAAGTTTATTTGCAAACATTATGCAATTGGCAAATCCTCTATATATAAAGCGATTGTTAAATGTGTTTTTTTTTAGACTTAAAAGGAACTTTATTTACTTAAAGTTCTACCGAGCTTAAGGAACACATTCTCATCCGGGTACTCGCGCTTCGCGCTCGATATTTGATTCAAAAATCATTTAAATCTTGCGCTCCACGCTCGGTTCTGTACACCGTATAATAGAAACAAATAGTTTGCGCGCGTTTACGGCACTTCGGAAAAAAATAATTTTTATTCAGAAATATAAATACGTAAATTTTCAACTAAACATGAATTTTTAACCAAAAATAGAATAGGTCAATATTCAGTTACAAACATTTATTTTGAACGAAAGAATGACAAGATTTCAATAAAATAGTCAAATTTCTAACCAAAAATAGAATTCTTCAGTTATTAGTTGAAAATAAATTAATTAAAAAAATATAGATATCAATAAAATAGTTCAATTTACTACCAAAGAAATGAACTTTTAACTGAATACTTGCATTTCTAACAAAAAAAAATTAATTAATTTTCAGAAAAAAAAAATAAATTTCAAACCAAAATTGGAATAGTTCTATTTTCGGTTACAAAAATTAATTTTCAACAACAAAAAAACGAATTTTAAACCAAATAGTTACATTTTCAACCAAGGCAATGAATTTTTAATAAAAAAAAGAATTGATAAATTTTCAGTAAAAAATAATTTGTTGAACAAACAAACGAATTTTCCACTAAGTAGTTTCAATTTCTACCAAAAAAGAGACATTGTTAGCAGAATGCCTAAATTTTTAACGAAAACCCTTCAATTAAAAAAAAATACAAGTTTCAAAAAATCGTTAAATTTTTAAGCAAAGAATGAATTTTTTTTTCAAAAAGAAAAAGTTGCAAATGAGTTTATTTTTCTACCAGAAAAGACGAATTAAAAAAAATAGCTAAATTTTCACCTAAAAAAAATTTTAGTTAAAAAAGTTAATTGTTAATTTGAAAAAACTAATTTTCAATTATAGAAATAAATTTTGAATCGACAAAATAAATTTTAAACTAGGAAGAACTGTTTTTTATCAATAAAGAATAATTTCTAAGAAAATACAGGAATTTTCAAGCAAATATTCAAATTTGAAAAGAAATGTGCGAACTAATAGTTTAAATGAAGAAATGAATTTTTAACAAAAAAGAGAAGAGTTAAATTTTCAGTACAAAATAAATCTTCATCCAAATAAAATAATTTCCAATGAAATAGTTACATTTTCTACAACTAATTTTTAATAAAAATAAATAAATTTTCAACTAAGAAGGTTACTTTTCTATCAAACAAATATTTTAAATTTTAAAGGAATTTTCAACCAACAATATTAATTTCACACCAAAAAAGTTTAATTATTAACAAAATAGAGGAACTTTCAGCCATTGCGACGTTTTTCCAAAAAAATAATTTTTTCATTGTTAATGTTAATTTTTATGAATAGAACTAAAACTACGCATTCTATCAAAAATTAATTTATAAAAAATTTTCATCTTTTTTTTTGTAAATAAATTTATTCTATTTATTTTTTTCGTATCTTGTGCCGTTTTTCTCAAAATTCAATTTTTCTATTTTTAATGCAATTTTTTACGAATGAAACCAAAACTACGTGTTCTGTCAAAAAGTGATATATAACAAATTTGTAG
This sequence comes from Andricus quercuspetiolicola, assembly GCA_035222095.1. NCBI lineage: Eukaryota > Metazoa > Arthropoda > Insecta > Hymenoptera > Cynipidae > Andricus > Andricus quercuspetiolicola. The sequence continues at coordinate 4,072,905 of JAWWEA010000021.1, read as the reverse complement.
ACCTTATTTCAATACACAATTTTTGTTCTGTCAATTTTTTTCGTATCCTTTATAGTTTGACCGCAAAACAGATCTTTTCATTATTTTTTGTGCATTCAAAATTTGTTTTTTTGATTTTTCAAGAAAATTCAAAAAATTGTTGTGATAATCTTGTAGGGTGTTCAAAATGCAACGTTTTTCTTCCTTTGACATTTTTTCATATCATGCATTGTTTGACTTAAAATGTACATTTTCATTTATTTTTTGGAATTTTGTAAATGCTGTAACTCCGGTAATTTTTGTATTATTAAAAAAAGTTATTGAGATAAATTGTTTGTCTTTTTGAGTACTACTAATAATTTTCAGTCATTTTTTTCGTAACTTGTATAGTTTGACCGCAAAATAAATTTTGGATTTTTCATTATTTTTTGTGCATTCAAAATTTGAATTTTTGATTTTTCAAGAAAATTAAAAAATTTGTTGTGATAATCTTGTAGTGTGTTCAAAATTCAACGTTTTTCTTCCTATGATATTTTTTCATATCGTGCGTTGTTTGGCTTAAAATGTTTATTTTCGTTTGTTTTTTGGAATTTTGAAAATGCTGCAACTCCGGTAATTCAGGGTTTCTACTCAAATCCTGGAAAAAAATTCCCTGACAATTCCAGGTTTTTTCCAGGTATCTCAAGCTTATTGCAGGTATAATTTTTCACAGTACGGAGCCATTCGAATATTTAGCATTTTTTTAAACAATTAAATTGGAAAATTCCCAAATAATAAAATTCCCGAGTAATAAAATTTCCAAACAGTTTATAATATTACCGAATTCGAAAATTTTCGAAAAATGAAATTTACGACAGAAAATTCCCGAATTATATAATATTCGTACTAGAAAACTCCCGAATTAAAACAATTAAACATTTTTTGAATATAAATATTATTTTTAGATTAAATATACAATCAATAAATATTTTGATTAAAAAAATGATTTCTAATATTTATAGTTTCTAAAATTATCGTTTCAATTTAAATAAGTAATAATTGAAAAAATTTAAATCCAAAAATATATTTCCATCCATTATTGATATTTTTAATTCAAACAATAATTTTTGAAAATTTGAAAATTAAAAATATTTTACAATTCGGCAATTTTCTGACGAGAATTTTTAAATTCGGGAATTTTATTATTCAGAATTTTTTCTAGGGATTCAATTAATATGTTTAATTTAAAAAAAAAACTTTGACAAAGTATATTACAAGATGTTCTTAAATATATTAGCACCATCGATTAATTAAAAAATAAAATAATACTAAATACGTGATTAATCATTTCTTCAATAATTTCTCTCTAAAGACCATGAATTTAAATAGGAATTCAAATAAATTTTTATTTTATCTTCTTATACTTAAATTTAGCGCATATTTAGGTAAAATAAATGTGGGTACTATATTAAATTTGAATCTAATCGCTTCAAATTCCTAACTTTTCAAGTATAATTTGGGCATTTTCAGCAAGATAGATGAATTTTTAACCAACCAGTTGAATTTTCAACTAAAAGGATTAATTTTCTTATAAAAAGGCGATTTTTTAACAAAATACATAAATACTCAATAAAAAGAAATAAAAAGAAAAACATCAATTTTTAACCGAATAGTTAAAATTTTGAACTAAAAAAAAAGTTTTTAACCAAAAATAGAATAGTTAATTTATCAGTTAAAAATATTAATTTTGCACACAAGAAAAAGCAAAAAATTTTCAACCAAAGTTATAAGCTTTCAACTAAAGTGAATCATCAACTGTAATAGATGAATTTTAACTGAAAAGATGCATTTTTAACAAAAGAGTTTAACTTTCAACCAAGTAGTTTTATTTTCAACCAAAAAGATGAATTTTCAATGAAGTGGTTGAATTTCAACTAAAAGGGACAAATTTTCATTTCTTTTCAATCATGAAAATTAATTTCTGCTGATAAAAAATAATTTTCAAGAAAAATTTTTTTTTTCAAAAAATAGTTACATTTTTAAAGAAAGTAACGTATTTCCAACTAAAATGGTGAAACTTTAACTGGAATAGTTTAATTTTAAACCAAAAATATGAATTTTCAACTAAAATGATAAGTCTTTTAACTAGAATAATTGAATCTTTAACCTCAAAGAGTTAAATTTTAACCGAGAAGGTTAATTTTTACTGAAAAAAATTTTTAACCAAAAATTGAATAGTTAAAATTAAGTTAAAAAATCATTTTCAGCCAAAAAATTTCGAACAAAAAGGATTTTAATTTTTAACCAAGAACTGTTAAATTCAACCAAAAAGACGAATTTTCAACATAAGTTAAATTTTCAACTGAGAAAGTCCATTCTTTCGAAAGTTATCGTGCTAACAGACTAAAAATCTACAGACAGACTTACATACAGACAGACACATTCGCGAAAACATGTTTTTCGGGTTCAGAAGTTCTCAAAACGTGGACATTTGACAAAAACCGGGGGGGTCAAATTTTACACAAATTTAATACCTTCTCTTATGAGAATCTAAAAAAATAGTGAATTTGCGTAATTTAGGTGGAAAATATATTTTTTTACGGTTCTTTTTTTGTATTAATTGTGAAAAATAGCATTAAGAACATAAAGAAATTAATTTTTTATGAAAACATACACACTAGACGAAAAATATATTGAATAAGAAAATTTCTTGATGAGAATGTGCCCACTCAGAGGGCCGATTTTTTTATTATTAATGTTATTTTTTACGAATAAAACAAAAAGTACGCATCCTATCGAAAAGTCACTAGAGACAAATTTGTAGATCATTTTTGAGTGCACAATTTTTATAGAGTCATCATTTGTCGCGTCTTGCTTAGTTTGACCGTAAAATGGAATTTTCGCTTTTTTTTTTTGAATTTTGATAATGATGTAACTATGGTAATTTTTATTTTATCAAAAAAAATCATAGGGATAAATTGTTCGTCTTTTTGAGTGCTACTAAAAATAGTCCATGGAACCTGAACACTTGAAGAGTACCTAAAGCGTAATCCCATGTGTCAATTCTTTCGAAAGTTATCGTGCTAAGAAACTAAAAATCTACAGACAGACCGACAGACACATTCGTAAAAACCTGCTTTTCTGGTTCAGAGGGTCTCAAAACGTGGATATTTGACAAAAACCGAGGGGGAGGGGGGTCAAATTTTACACAAATCTAATACCTTCTCTGATGAGAATGTAAAAATATCCACAAAATTTTTGTATCTGATCCCAGTATAAAATTGGCATTTCTTCTCAAATATTCATTTAGAGCATACTTTGAAAACATAAAAATTGATTATTTCAAGCGTTGGAAGCTAAGAACCTCCACAAATTGGAGGAATTGCAGAATTATAAATTTAAAATCGAAACCATTCGAAATTCTCCAAAGGAGCATTACTTACAATTTTATTTTCCTCCAAAAAAAAACATTTCCAAGTAATAATTTGAAATTGAAACTCTAGAAAATTGTGAAGATCAATGAACTCAAAATTTTAATTGAAAACATTAAAATATAAACAAATTTACCGGACTCGTCTTTTATTAATGAAAAAGCATGTGAATACCTTCTTCAGAAGATTATCAACTGGTGGAGGTGATTCAAGTGTTGATGATGACTGTCTCATGAACCGTTCGTTAGGAAGTTTCAGTCGTGATTCGCTCATCGCCAGCTCAATGCTTTCCTCTGAGTCTGCAATTAAAATTTGAGATTATTACTGAAAAGTGTAAAATGTAAAAAACTCGTTTTGCGGAAAAAATATCGAAAATATATATATTTTCGATATTTTTTCCGCAAAACTAGTTTTTTTTTTTTTGGAATGGTCGGGTCGTTCGAGTTAGAATTCAAAGACTTGGGTTTACGTAAAAAGTATTAAAATGAGACATTTTTTCGCTTTGTAAACATATACTTCTATCTATTTCAAAAAGAAGCTTAAACGTTTCGAAATATATGAACAAATACTGGTACAAGAAGAAATAATTAAACACGAATTTCCAGAACAAGGTTAATGATAGAACAAAGAAAAATAATGGACTTACCACCAATCTGTAGCACAATACCCTCGCAGAAGTTTTCACCACATTTGACTTTAAAAGATCTATTTCTCATTTCCTTTACGTTGAACTTCAAAACACGATTCACAGGTACAATTTCAAACCTTGAATGTTTTTTTTCATTTTTACACGTATCGCGGTACTTTACAAAGCAGTATGCCATTTCTATACACTAAACTTCAATTCAATAAAACAAAAGAGAAGAAAACTTTGTCCGCATACGTGGACTGATAGGAAACCGTCTTATTGTAACCTATAGAGAAAACTTTTTCTTCGATAGTCACGATTTTCAGTATAAGAACTTAGAGGATATAAATAGGCACAATGATAAAAAATGTGATGAAGTAATAATCTTCAAAAGACACGATTGCAATACAGCAGAGTATTCGCGATTAAACAAAACAATGAAATTACGCGCAGAGTGCCGGTTGCCGGTTGCCGGTCAGTCAACAGTTTGGAAACGAGATCAAACGACATGAACTCGCACACAAGTACAGCTGCATGTGCGTGTGAAAAGAGTGAGGTCGTTTAGAGGAGAATTCTATTGCGCGCGCAACCACTCATGTGACTCCAACCTTCCACTCTTTTCACATTCTGATTGGTGCCGCTGTACCGGAACCCGCTATTCTAAAAATGGCGTGATTTTCAAAAAGAGTGTTTATTCCACAACAGATTTAATACAAAATAAAGAGAATAGCAATAAAGTACACATTTAAAATAAACAAAATGTGATTAAAAATCATTTTTAGGCGTATATATTATACGAATTTGCATAAATAATACTGGTTAAAAAAAAAATTTTGAAGGTTGGAAACAAAACTTTGGTTCGAAAGGGTTATAAATACAAATAAAGTAAAAATTATTTGTAGGAAAGAATAAGGATTTAAATGATGAAATTTTATGAATTCATACTCTGAAAATAATTGAAAAATCAGTTTTAAGAAATATGCATAACATTTTTGTAAGAAAAATAAATAAATTGTTCAAGATACATAAATAAAAAACGTTCAAAGAAAAATAATATTTTATAACAAATATAAATATAAATTATTATTTTAAGAGCATGAGTCAAGAGTTTTAAAAATCAATAAAGGAAAAACCAGCAAACTTATCACTCACAAAAATATAGTAAATAATTTTCTTTGTCAAGTACGTTATAACACAACCTCTTTTTCACTTTTTCATTGAACACAAAACTCGCATATTACACTTGACATGTCACAGCTTTACAACAAATGAACTAAGAAAAATAATTTACAATAAATAAGAGGTCTGCATTACGCAGTTTCTCCTCCTGAATCCTTTAACTTAATTGCGAAAATTTCGCGATGCTCGCTCGGGCGCTGTCACGTATTGTGCTATACGCCATTATGAAACATTTTAAACTTTTCGCGCCGCAATAAAATATGAAGTTCCGGTACAGCGGCGTGCATTGGAATTAGAAACATGTCTCAACTCTCCCTTGAGGATCTAGAGCAAGTGTATCTCGTTTCCGATATACCCGTTGTTGTTTTTGGTTTTGCTGCATGTATTACAGTGAATAGTGGAAAATTATTGTACAAGTGGTTTTTGAAAATAAATTCGACTGACAAGTTGTTGCAGAAAGTGAACATAAATTCCGTAATTGATATATTGGGAAATCGGTTAGTAGAAATTCGCATATGCGGCTTCTATATTGCAAGTTTGTAGAGTGAGGTTATGTTAAGGATATTATAACTGTAATGCATTTGATTTTTAGGAATGAGTGACGAAAAACGTAATGACGGAAAAGGTGAGAAACCACCTGAAAGTCGTAGAAAACGGTTTTTCGCTGATGGTTCACAAATATTTAATGAACGCACTGTTCGACGACGCAAGGCAGATTTGCTGTCTGCCATAGATGAGGGTACGTATAATTATATTGAGTCAAAATCACTTTGTAATACGTCAAAAATAAATGCCATTTATCATTAGCTTAATTATTTATATTGTTTGGTTTGTTACAATTACTTACATTAGAATGTTTTAATTTAAAAAATTGAATGAACAGGAAAAACCCTCTGCTAAGAATTATATTTTGGATTTTCTGTGAATGAATAATAATTTTTTTAGAATAAATTTCTTTACAGAATTCCAAGCCCTAATGAATGCCACGATTAATGAAGATGCATAGAAAAAGAGGCAATTAATGGAAGTCTGAGGGTCTGTTAACGGATAGTGCGGACCATTCTACACAGATGGAGGGAAAAAATTATATTTTCTCTCCCACAGATCAAGAAGAATTGGATGTACTATGTTCCACTTCCACTAGCATTGGTAAGAATGGGAAGTTTTTTCCAATTATTTTGACGTACAACACATTCTTATTTTATTTTTATTGTGTTTATATTAATTTGGTAATGTCTCTTAATTTACAAACAATATTCAATTATTCCTTGTGAGATTGGTAAACACGTTAAAAATGTAATATAGTTGTCGTGACAAAAATAAGGTCCCTGGAAATAAGTAATTCTCTTATTTATATTATACGGGGTGTCTGCCCACCCTGGAAAACCTGGAATTGTCAGGAAATTTTTTTATACCTGGAAAAACTTGGAAATCTCAGGGAATTTTTTCGAGTGTACTTATTTTTTTTTAACAAATTGAATAATCCGGGTGGTGACTTGGCCGGGAAACCGAAAAGACCGGGAAATGACCGGGAATATAATTAAAGAACAGGGAGTTTACTTCAGATCGCAGTAAAATTCAAGTTTTCAATCTTTCCATATTTATCTATAATATATGAACTGGGTTGAAGTTTCAGTCATCCAGTCTGACGATTTATTTTACATTTATTGGAATGAAAAAAAAAGTTTCCAATGTTCCCAAAACCCAAAATTTTTATTTATCAACTAGTAGAAAAATTATCTGGTGTTGTCAAGGATTTTAAAGAGATTTTATAAAATTAAAAGGAATTTTACAGAAACTTCATAAGATTGAAAAAGATTTTAAGAAATTTCAAGGGATTTCAAGAGATTTTATATGATTTCAAAAATTATCAATGATTTTTGGAGATCTATAGGGATTTTAAGGAAGTTCAAGGGATAAAAAGACTTTAAAGGATTTAACAAAATTTCAAGGGATGCTAAAGAGATTTTGATTGATTTCAGGGATTTTTAAAAGAGTTATCAAAAGGTTTCTTCAGAGATTTCAAGATATTACAAGCGATTTTAATGAACTTCAATGGATTTGAAAATATTTTAAACGATTTTAAGACATTTATAGAAGATTTGAATTATTTAAAAGAATTTCAAGGAATTTTAAGGGATTTCATTTGATGTCCTCCACACTAGAATCAATTCCTTGAAATATCTTAAAATTACTTAAAATATCTTTAAATATTTTGAAAATCCCTAAACTCTCTGGAATTGTCTTAAAATATTGTGAAATCTATAGAAATCTTTGTAACATCCTTTCCATAACTCTTTCAAACTCTTTTAAAAATCCCTTGAAATCATGTGAAAACTCATGAAATCCTTAAACTATCTTAACCTCTTTTAAAAATCTTTTGAAGTTCCTTCAAATATCTTGAAATGCCTTTAGATTTTTTATAGAATTGAAAGAATTTCAAGAGAATTGCTTTGAAATTATTTAAACTTTCAAAAGAAATACCTTTAATTTCCACAAAATCCTTTGTAATGTTTAAAAAGCTTTTAAAATCCGTTTAATTCCACAACACGTAAAACTTCTTTAAGAAAATGTTCGAAAATCTCAAAATTTATTTAAAAAATCTTTTGTTCTCTAAAAATTCTGCAAAATCAATGGGCCAAAAATGGGGTTTTACAATTATTAGATAATGCAAATTGGCAAAAAATCGGGTTACACAATTATTAAATAATGCTGTAATGAAGTTGGGAATTGAGTAGATACTCTGTAATAGTATTTTATGATACAAGGATGCAAAGTAGGCGATGTCCAACGAGTCCGATGTTTTCAGCCCGAGCTGTAGTCGAATCGTAAGCGCCGCAATGTCCCAATGTCAAGACCCTCATAGGTATCGGACAGCACGGTGAGCCTGCTGAAAACATTGACATCCTCAAGACGTCCTAAAGACATCCTTAGGTCGTCCATGTCAGTCCAATTAATGTCCAAAAGACGTCTCATGTCTTAAAGACGTCTTTTGGACGTGAGACGTCTTTAATACATCAATTGGACAAAAATGGACATCTTAAGGATGTTTCTAAGACGTCCTCATGACGACAATCGGTATATCGAATTTTTCTTCTAGTATCGATTTGGTAATGTCTTCTGAGTATTTTAAGTCCAAACCAAAAAAAATCGACAATGGGATTTTAAAATTTACTCGATTTATTAATTTTTTTTTACAGGTTAAAAGGTCTTTCTTCACGAAAATCGGTAAACGTAATTTTTCTCTAGAGTCGTCATTTTCATTTGAATTCGAGGAACGATATCCCTAAATTAAAGACTCTAGAGAAAAATGATTTTTACGTATTTTCGTGAAAAAAGACGTTTTAACCTCTACAAAAATCACTAAAATCGAGTTGATTTTAAAATCCCATTGTCGATTTTTTTCTGTTTGGGCATAAAATACTCAAAATACACTGTGAAATCGACACCAGAAGAAAAATCCGATGTACCGACACTTTCGGGTTAAACTGAATCCATGCTCACCGTGATAGAAAACGGAAGGAAATGAACTTGGGAATTTTCAAATATTTATATTGTGGTTCCATTTGTCGGATAGAAACCGGATAGGACCGCATAGACACTTTCGTCTCGAAGACGGATAAAACCGGGTATATTGTACACTTCCGCCTTGAAGACAATCACCAGCTTCAAGACCGTTACAGAAATCGGATAGAAAATGGATAAAAATAAACTTGGGAATTTGAAAATATTTAATTTGTGGTTCCATTTGTCAGATAGAAACCGGATAGAACCGGGTAGATAGTACACTTCCGTCGAACACAATCACCAGCGTCAAGACCCTTACAGGAATCGGATAGAAAACGGATAAAAATGAATTTGGGTCTTTGAAAATACTTAATTTGTGGTTCCATTTGTCGGATAGAAACCGGATAGGACCACGTAGATTGTACACTTTCGTCTCAGAAGACAATCACCAGCGTCAAGGCCCTTATAGGAATCGGATAGAAAACGGATAAAAATAAACTTGTGTATTTGCAAATATTTTATTTGTTACCATTTGTCGGATAGAAAGTGGATAGAACCGGGTAGAGTATACACTTCCGTCTTGAAGACAATCACTAGTGTGAAAACACTTATAGGAATCGGATAGTAAACGGAAAGAAATGAACTTAGGTATTTGCAAATATTTACTTTTTGGTTCCATTTCTGGGTTAAAAACTTTCTGGGTAAGAATGTTAAATCATACAAAGTTTGTACTAATCTATGTGCTTCAATTATAATCTTTACGTGTCTTGATTACAGGTGAATTTGAGGAGGTGATAGAAAAGGAACTACTATCTGGAACTACAAAAGATGTTAAGACTACCTTACAATTTTGGCAAGATGTTCCAGATTCCATGTTTGATCCATCATATTCGTCAGATGAAGAAACCCTTACTTCGGATGCAGTAAAAGCAACCTCGGAAGTACCTGCAGAACAATCTTGTAATGATCCTAGTACCACATTATCACAAATTCCACTCATGGACACCAATGACGAGTACTTCAGTACACAGCATTTAAAAGAATACATACTAGACAGTGGAGACACTATCATGTTTAAAGAATCAGGCTTAAGAGTGTGGGAGGTTATTCTTGTGATTCTCGGCATTTCAACGCGCTTTCATCTAAGTTACAGAGCACGGCGTGCACTAATTGAAGCAACAAAACTCTTCGCAGGTCCTTCCTTTGCAGGATGGGATATTAGTGACTACTACATGTCGAAAATATTTGACCCACCTGAAAAGGTGATAATCTACCATTTCTACTGTGAAGTTTGTTGTAGAGAATTAGAAACACCCACAACAAAAAAAAAGTTCAAGAATCACATGATTATTTGCGAAAAATGCCGGAAAAGTTTTCAGCTAACGATGCTTTCACCTAATCATTATGTGTCTGTTGATATAAAATACCAAATAGCGTCTTTACTAAAAATGGCGAATGTAAAGGATGGTTTATTCCGTACTTTGAGTACAGTTAATCCTGAAGTTCGTACTGAGGGACATTTTTCCGACGTTTATGATGGTATACTTTATAAAAAAGCTGTGTCAGGAGTTGAGGATCACTGTATAGTTCTGACTATAAATTTCGCTACTGACGGGGCACCACCGAATGAAAGTTCGAAAAAGTCATTTTGGCCAAAACTGGGTTATATTAATGAACTGCCTCCGAACTTGCGACTTAAGTATCCATTATTGGCTGGTTTGTGGATAGGCAAAAAGGAACCGTCTGGTGATTTCATGAATATGTTCATGAAATCTTTTGTACTCCAAATGACAGAGCTAGGTAAGACAGGCTTTACTCTAAACGTGGACGGGAAAAATGTTCGCTTTTTAGTAAAGGCTTTGATATGTACAGTTGACAGCGTAGCTCGTGCTGTTCTGCAAAATCGCGTGCAGTTTAATGGGCGTTATGGGTGCTCGTGGTGCTATTCTGAGGGCATCCACAAGAATGGTTGTATTCGTTTTTTAATGCAGAGAGATGATGTTCCTACAAGAACACACAAAAGTCATCTGAAAGATATGCATACTATTGTGCAAGCCCTTGAATATCAAAAGCAGAATGTTGATGCAGACGAAGAAGCAAAGAGAGGATCGCAAAATGAAGAGATGCTCACAGATCCAAAATTATCTGAAAATGAAGAAGAAGCAGAAGAGGAAGAAGAAGAAGAAGAAGATGATAATGAAGAGAGAGGAAATGCAGACACAGAGGAAAAAGATCAATTTTGTTGCAAAATAAAAAAACGGAAAGGAAGGAAGAAAATAAAAGAAAAGAAAGCCAAAAGTGTGAGAGGTGTGAAGGGTTATTCTGTTTTAACAGAACTACAAGAATTTGACATAGTGTGGGGTTTTTCTAGGGACTACTTACATGGTGATTTGATTGACGTGGTGATATATCTGTGGTCACTATGGAATACAGCAGATAGTCCTGTTCGTCTGACAAAGAAGCAACAAACGGAAGTCAATGAACGCCTAATGAAGATGACTCCGCCTCAAGAAATACATAGACTTGTTAGGCCGCTAACAACGGAAAAATGCAAGTGGAAAGCACCAGAGTGGCGCAGTTGGTTGCTTTTTTATGCGATTCCTTGTTTGCGTGGAATTTTGGATGATTACGCTTTGCAACACTTTTCACTGTACGTAAATAGTATTTATGCACTTCTAAAAACTAATATAACCGAGAAAGAGTTGCAACAAACAGAATATGATCTGATGCAGTTTGTATGTATTTTTGAAATTTTGTATGGTGAAAAATCTATAAGATTCAATGTACACACTTTACAACATTCAGTTCAATGTGTGAGGAACTGCGGTCCCTTATGGGCAGCATCAACATTTCCATCGGAGAATACGATATTCCATCTCAAACAATGCGTACATGGACCGAAGGGCGTTTATGAACAGATGGCAAAAAATACTTTGCAAACTAATTTTTTCCAAAGTCTCGTAGAGGAGGTAGCTGAATCTCCTACCTTGAAAGTATTTTGCGATTCACTATTTTCAAGGCAAGAAGTTGTTTCACACTTTCGCAGTGGTGATGTTATTTTAATAGGAAGAGGTACAGAGGATCCAAGTTATGTCAATCAAAATAGTACTTCGACTATTGATACAAAAGTTACTACTTTTAATCGGTGTATCTCATCAGGTATGGTAATACACTCGGAAAAATATCTAAAACCACAAAAGACCAAAGATACAGTCTTTCATCTTGAAACCCAATGTTTCGTCAACGTGTTAAACTTGCTAAATTGCGGTGGCACAGCATATGCTGAAGTAGAGTATCTCAATGTACAAAATGTTGTATGCAAAAGTACCATAGATAGAAATAATGTGTATCCAGAAATTAAGGACGTTGTAGTAAAAAATTTATTTGAGGTACTGAAAAGCGAAAGAAATGACTTCATTAAAGTGACGGATTTAAAAGAGAAATGCGTCTTTATAAATACTGTCGATAGGACCTACATTTCAACCATGCCAAACACATACGAAGTTCAATAGAACGATTGTATTGTTAATATGATCAGAATAAAATATACTTCAATAAAAATGTAAATTATTCTATTGTTTCAGACTTATACCCATTACTTAAGTGTTAAGAGAAAAAAATTCAATATCTCAGTATCGAGACCCTTAAAGGAATCTGATAGAAAACGGAAAGAAATGAACTTGGGTATTTGCAAATACTTAATTTGGGATTCCATTTGTTTGATAGAAACCAGATAAGACCGGGTAGATTATACATTTTGGTCTCCAAGACAATCACGAGCGTCAAGACCCTTATAGGAATAGAATCGAAAACGGATAAAAATGAACTTGGGTAGTGTGAATATTTAATTTCTGGTTCCATGTTTCGGATACAAACCGGATAAAACCGGGTACATTGTAGACTTCCGCCTTGAAGACAATCACCAGAGTCAAGAATCGGATAGAAAACGGAAAGAAATGAACTTGGGTATTTGCAAATATTTAATTTCTGGTTCCATTTGTCGGATAGAAACCGGATAGGACCACGTAGATTGTACACTTTCGTCTCAGAAGACAATCACAAGCGTCACGGCCCTTATAGGAATCGGATAGAAAACGGATAAAAATAAACTTGGGTATTTGCAAATATTTTATTTGTTACCATTTGTCGGATAGAAACTGGATAGAACCGGGTAGAGTATACACTTCCGTCTTGAAGACAATCACTAGTGTGAAAACACTTATAGGAATCTGATAGAAAACGGAAAGAAATAAATTTGGGTATTTGCAAATATTTAATTTCTGGTTCCATTTGTCGGATAGAAACCGGATAGGACCACGTAGATTGTACACT
>JAWWEA010000021.1:3455904-3467679 GCA_035222095.1 Andricus quercuspetiolicola | reverse complement strand
TCCGTGCTTAAAAATATTGCATTGTAACCAGATTTCATACCAGTGGAAACTTTTAACGATTCATGAAATTTTACAAGACAATGAATCTTTGAAAATTTCCTCTAGTTTGAAACTTTCAATCCAGAGAAAACTTTCAAAGATTCATGAAATTTACAACCCTAGAAATAGAAATGACGATTCAAAGCAGCGGTTGGTAAAAACACTGCCAGCGTTCATCCACACAAAGAAAAGAAACAGGCAATGAAACAACAACGCATTTTAATACGTATCTAAGTGCAGGACGTTTTCTCATGACAAAAAAGCACTTCTCCGACATCTCATTGTTTGATAAAAGGTAATTTTCTTCATTAAAAAAATTAGCCTTTTAAGCAGTATTTGCTTTTTCTGGGATTATTCATTTCAATAACCTTGAAATTAGGAAAATGAATGAAGCCTCATCTTTGTAAGGGGATAAAACTGATACGTGCCGGTTGCTTGTACAGATACTGGCATATGTATGTTCTGATTGCTTTGCGGGCAAATGCTTTTAAGTTCATTTATGAAAATACGTACAGTAATCATATAGAAGTGTTGAATTCTTAGTTTTATGAATATTATACTTTTTGTAACCTTCATAGAGTTCTACTATGTATGATAATTGTTTGGTAACAAATTTTCGACGTGTCCTTTCATTAACCTATACGCCGCGTTTCTTTGACTTAAAGTCTTGAATCTTAATATCTGCACACTTGTCTTATTGCAAAATGTCAAAATATATCGTTGTAATGTTGAGGTAAAAAACAAGAAAAACATGTGCCCGTTCCTAGAATTATTCTATAGGAAAGGGCTAACGCGGCCAGCGGTACCTTAGTGTCTAACTGTAGGTAATATCGACAAAAAATATAAGCTTAATAATTTTCTCTACGCCGCATATGTGCATAACTATGTGTGTATGTGCATAACTTTTGTAATTATTAAATTAATGATGGTTTACAATTGACAAATTGTTGTTTGAGATAATCAACTTTCCTTATGAGTTTTTATTTCTTGTTTGCAGAAACATAAATGAGCTGCAAAATACTGTACTATATTTGCAAACAAACCAAGTTTCGTAGTGCCTAAAAATTGTATCGATTTTAATAAAAACACTTTCGTGTACCCAAAGAAATCTGGAGAGGGTAGCAGAGCTGCCAGAAAAGCATATTCGTAGGAACCGGATTGGAAGGAATACATCATAAAGAACAAATCACGAGAATTTGGTACGTTAAGTAATTTTAATGCCAGAATTACGGAAATGTACATATATTAAGGGTTATAGTACACTTTTTATTTCGTTCGAAATATTCCAAATGTTCTACAGGTTTAACATTGGTTTTCATATTATTTAGAATTTCTTATATTTCATGATAATAAGATGAAAATCAGGACTTGTTTTTTTGTTTTGTTTTAATTAGTACTTTTTATTATAGCTTTTATAAGGAAAATAAGGGAACAGAAATTTTAAACATAAAAAAGAAGAAATATAAAACAAATGAGAACAAAAGAAAGTAAAATCCTCCTTTTCTAAGAGAATTTAAATAGATATATATTTTAAGGAAGTTTTCATTGTATTCTATTTCTTATTAAATTTTAATACCAAGCATGTAAAATTTAACTACATACAGAAACTTATAGTGAGGCTCGGGATGTGAAAAAAAGATCAGAGGTCCTCTCTTCCTCTGACGATCAGTTGCAGTTTTTGACTCCAAATTTCTTTCCACAAAAACGTTTGATTATAAGGAAGGAATATCCACATTTTTTGGAAGACAGCGAATTGCCTCGTAAGTAGCGCGTGACACAAGATTTATTTGACATTGAATTGATGAAAATGGATAGAGAGTACGCAACCTGCAAACAAAAAGAGGTTGCGGAGATTTTCGAAGTGTTTCATAAAGTTTTTTCTTTTTTCAGAGTCTGTGAAGAAAGTAAAAACGGTTAAGTCTCGTGAAAATTTTGCTAAAACAGCGATGAAGGAAAAATATAATGGAGCTACATATAAGAGCATGTTCATCTTTATCTTAAATTAAAATTTGTTTACAGATGTGCACCCATGCCTGAAAATATAATCATTTGAACAGTATAATATGTAATAATGGTGTGAATAACAAAATTCAAAATTCCTTAAAAGTCACATATTGTACGGCTTTTAATTGATGTAATGATGTAATTTTCGTTCTGTATTGGAAGAAGAAATGTTGCCTTACATATTTCAATCCAGGAAGAGTATAACTTTAACTGTTTTAATGTGAACCTTAATTTTGACTACTTGAGATTCAGAAGTTTTTACCTTCAAAAGATTACATTTTGTAATTAAAATTTAATAACTGGGAAAACTTTTTTCAACTTGGGAAGAAAGTGAGAAATCACAGAAAATATTTTTCATTATTCCTGCAGCCACCTTGAAGCTTGAACTTGCCACTTGTTGCGATATAAACTTTTTTCTAACACTTCTCTAAAAATATCAGTTTTTATTACTTTGAAAAATATGGCATGGTAGCCCGTGTGGAAATAATTCATGGCGCTATACTGTTCCAGTCTAGACCGCCACGAGACTATACTGGCGCTATCACGCGTAACTGTGCTGGGGCGGTGCGCAAATGTAACGCTTGAATCGACCAGCCGCTATCTAAGCTAGCTGTACTGTCGCGTTCTAGCGAATCTAGCCAAATCTAGCAGACCTAGATTTGGCCTAGATTGCAAATTTAATATTGTTCTTTATAACTAAATCATTTCTGACAAAAAGCACTATCAGCTGTATTAAGAATATCAACAAATTCCAGATTTCTGCAAGAAAAGTGGAATATAGCTTATATGAGATTTTCTGTCAAAAATGAATTATCTTAAAAATCTATAAATAAATTTGCACATTGTCATCTAACATATTTATTCAAGTTTTTCGACATTCTGGTCAATAACTACAACAGGTACGTCTTGCAAGTTTAGTTTTTTACCTCTCAACGCTCGATACCCGTCCCAATCGACGGCGTTCGTTAGAACTGGTCCTAAGGCGTGAAGAAATTCTCTCTCCGTTAGTCGAAGCGACATCTTAATGTATTTCGTAGTTATGTAGTCTGAAATAAAATAAAGAAATATTAGACTCATTTGGATATAAATTTTAAAGTTAAAATAAATACAAAGAAAAATAAGTAAAATTTTTTTTTACCAAAGATGCACTTATAAAATTGTGTATTTTTAAAAACTCTTGGCTTCTTCTCTGTCGCCTTTATTGCATTAAACTGAAGTACTACTTCTCTTGACAGGTAGCATTTTAGAATGTTTGTAAAAGTTCGCGATAGAAGGTTGTCTCTATCCATTAGAATGGACAACGAGTTTTTCTGAAAAATTAAATTTATATTGTGAAATTATACTTGAATCCATAAAGTCTAATTAAGTGTATTTGTAATAATTATAGTTTTAAATTATTAATATTTCATAATCTATATTTGGATCAAATCATTCTTATATTACTTTAAAAAATAAATATTTACAACTTTTTTATATTATAATAATCGTTGCGTTTATTGCTTCAATTAATTTTTAAATAATATATGAAAGTACGTTTTGTTTTTGCAACTAAGATTTAAAAAATGGTTCTTACAAATTCTGCTTTGAACGAAAGATCAGATTGTAGCGCAACTTCCATTGACAGAAAATCTTCTATTGACGATATTGGCAAAGATAGATTGTATTTATCCGCAAAATTTTGAGGTAGATCATCGTTTTTTATGGATGAAGCTAACTTTGCTTCAATGTCTCTTAATTGACGCTGTGTCTCCAGCTGATCGAGGTGCACCACGTGCATACATTTTATTGTTCTCAGATGCAATAATACTGGATCGTCTGTAAATTTATTAATAAATCTATTATTTTAATTAACTATCCACGTGAAATACGTTTATAAGGTAAAATGTATGAATAGAACTGTAAAGTACTGGGTTCATGATCACAAGTATTGAATTTTTATGTACCTCTTTCTTTTTGAGATAAGACTGGAGTGAAGATATCAAGAAACTCATTCTCTTTTATTTTAAGTGCACCTTCTGAAATTCATATGATGCCAAAAGTATTAATGAAGAAGCTGCGAATTGGTTTTTATTTTTAATCTATTTTATAAGCAATTCTTTAATTTTGTTACCAATGAGAGATGGTTGTTAGTGAATTGCTTGAAAAATCCCGTTTTCAAATAAGAATAAATGTCATTGAAAAAAAAATATTTTGGTACAACAGAATCTAAACTGCGTGTGATTTTACGCAAAATACGGTTAAAGATAAATTTAATTGGATATATGTATTTGTATATTTACTTGTAGGTATGCTGTGTGTTTTTTCTATTGATTTCGGCAAATCGAACTTGATACTCTTTGCATCAAGGGCCCTTTTCACGTATTTTGATTGGGGCTTTTGATTTTCAGTTCTGGACGTTTGTCTCGGATTTTTATCCACAGAATGAGCTTTAAATTTTTGTATGTCTGGTAAATCACTCCTACCAGCATGTACAGGACTATTTGATAATGTGGAACTGGAGCTTTCGGAGCTTTTTTCTTCAGAAACTGTGTAACGAAAATTAGAATTTAGATTCAATATCGAAAATTCGCCAAGAAATAAAATCAGATTCATGCATGAACGTAATTATAACAAGGTTATGTAAGGCAACTTAATACCAGTTTAAATTAAAGAAAATAGGCATTATAAGTAACTTTGATTACCTTGTCGAGTGGCATTTGCACTTACTATTGCCTTGCCACCTACATAATTTTTTCCATGTAAACGGCTCTTACTGATATTCACAGGACTGCTGAAAAAGTTGGAACTTTGGCTGGAGTTTTGGAGGCTTTGTTTATCAGAACCTACGTAAAGCAAAATAAAATTCAATTTTTATAGCGAAAAGATGTAAAGAAATAAAATTAGATTGGTGGATTCACTTACTTCTGTTTGAAACTGGTGACACTGATGGGTCGCTGCTTTGTGATTCATTTGAATCTGCAAGTGAAGTTTTAAAAAAACTCGACGAAATAAAACAATTGAATATTGATGACGGATTATACAATTTTCTTTGCATATTATTTTTTTTCCACTTTTTTTCTAAGTAAGTCTCGCTTACCTTTAGTTTTATGACGACTTGGTTCACCTCCAAAATCTTCTCGCGAATTTTCCATTGCTTCTGCGATGCTGGGAACTTAAAAAATTTATTCTTCTACCTCTGGTTGTACCATTAACCTTTTGTCCCGATACTTTTTCTTCGTAATCTCGATTTTATCTTTAATTTTGCCATCTGAAGTGTAAGCGTATTCTTTCTTTTGTAGCTTTTTTAATCACTTCTGCGCTTCTGAGAATGTTTCTGTAATCAAATTCGATTTTAGAATTTTTTTACACAATATATAGCAAACATAAATTAATAAAAAATAAAATAAATAATAAAATAAGAAACGTACTTGCATGACCTCGAAAATCGATAGGATACTCTGACCAATATCCAGGAGCATCCGAAAAGGTTTTCAATAATTTATGTAGCTCTATTTTAACGCTCCTATCATACGGAGGTGGAGGAAATTTAGTTTCAAACTGTTTTGTTTTTATGTTATACCTAATCCACCAAGCTAAGACAATATCTACAAGTTTTTGTCCTGTTACATCAGTATAACCGACGAAGGAAACTAGCTTGTAAACAGAATCGTCTTCCATGCTTTCATCCACATCAGTGTTATCTAAAAAAACACAATATTTTATAAATGATCATTGAAGAAAATAGGACAACTTTTTAAGTTTACTTACAACAATTTATCCCTTATTGTCAAAGTCTTTCATATTTTTTGTTTAAAAATACCAATTCCCAAGGAAAAAACTAACATAACCTCAAATTGTTCAAAATTGTAAGTCTACTTTTTGAAATCGAAACTATTTTTGTCTAAAATAACAGATTTCTGGTAAAAAACGCTAACATATCCTATCATTGTTCAAATATTGTAAATATTCTTTGAAACCTAATGATTTTTTATTAATAATATCAATTAAAGACGAAAAAGAAACCACATGAAACATGTATAATATTTTCAATAATTTATTAAATAATTTGAAAGTTTTAAGTTAACCGCGCAAAAGTGTTAAAAAGCACAAATTTTTCTCAAGGCGCAAAAGGATTTCTATAATTTTTTTATTAAAAGGGATTATGTGTATATCATATCAATATTTAAAAAATCTTTGCGCTATTTTTGGACGAAGAAAACACGAGGCTTTTTAAAATTGGGATATTCGTCTACAATATACTCGTATGTTATTATATGATTCGCCAATTTTCTGCCCGGTATTTTTTACAAATTGTTTACTACCTTCTGACGATTCACCTTTTTTTGTTTATTTGTAGAGAAAAGAAAAATATGTAACGAAATTGAGAGTGGGAAAATAAATTTTTGATGTGTGCGTAGCAAAATATTTTTTTTGAATACTCACATAACCTATAAATTTATATTGTAGCATTTACACGTACCTGTAGACATCTTGTTAGCCAGTAGTTCTTATACTTTTCAAGTTACGAAACACTATAATATAAACTTAATTTTATCGACCACTGTCGGAAGTGTACACAAAATAGTACATCGATCAAAATCAGATTACGACACCAAATTCGCAAAACGATACGTATGTACACTAAATGTCGGCATGGCGAACATCTTATTCTTGCTTTCGGTTCCAGTCATTGTTGCCAACTTTTTTGGCCACAGTTTTAAAATTTCAATGCACGATAAAAGTTAAGAGCTGTTGGTGACACTGAATAATGAATTACGGTAAATATTTCGAATTTGAAATAAAACTCGTAAATATGAAGAGCGGCCAATTTTAAAACCCATGAACTATTATGTATTTAGTATAGAAAAAATTACATTGAAAATTATATTAATTAATATTAATTTTTTAATTCAAAACTAAACCAAATATATCAGGTACTACTGTTAATAGAAAAGTAAAATCATAAAATGTTTAAATCATTCAAATTCGATAAATAAATGTTTTAAATATTAGAAGCGATAAAATCATATATGTATATTTTTATAGTATAGTACTTTGATGCTACTTATCAAAAAATTAAAAAGAAAATGAGTTCGATTATTTTTGTTTGAATGGTTCCTTATAGATTGTAATAAGTAATTTTAAGACAATAAATATTATAGAAAACTAACTAAAGAAGATAAGTTTTTCTGAATTTTATAAAATTGTATACAATTATTTTTAGTGTAAAATGGAATAGAATTACACATTTATCACAATTAATTGACAAAGAATGCTGAAACAGGTCTTGAAATTCACTTAAAACAATTTATTTTTATCGAATGGCCTGTAAATATTTCATTGAAATTTCCTTATGACAATGTGTGGATATTAAATAAAGATATTTTAATTGTCTTCATGATTTCAAATGAAAAAATTTATTACAGTTTTCACACAAATGGAGCAACTTATTTTTTAGATTTACGTAACGTAGTTTAGCGTAAGATCTTTTAAATCTGCGAAGAATTTTTCTATCGTATAAGTATTTTGGCACGATATTTACATCAAATTTACAGATAAATTTTTCTTTACAATATTTCTATCCCTAATATTAAAAAATGTATGCTTTTTTAAATCGGAGATTTGGTTTCAATTTTGAAAGAAATTTACATATCCTTATGAAGGAAAGGCATAACGAAGACGTGTTTACTTCCGTTATATCTTAACGTTATTGACATTTTCACAACTTTTGATTCAATTGACGTTATGGAATAAGTTTTCAGACATCTGGAGTGTTTTCTGTCTACTTCCCACATATTTAGCAAGCTCGATTCGAAAGGATAGTCAAAAATAGACTTTTTCTTTTTTAAAATAAAACCATTAATTTGAACCCTCTCAGCAGTTTCGTAAATTCTTGTTACTTTTAGAAATTGCTTGTTATTCAGAAGAACTATATTGTCAGGTTCATGGTTACAAATAGTGTATTGTTTATATTTAATTTTAAAAATATTATTTTCTTTCCTTCTCAAAATTTGAATTTCAGGAGGTATATTTGCCTTTTGAGTAGACACAGAATTTTCTTCATGGATTCTTCTGCAAACCTGCGCTTATGGTTTGTTTGGAGTTCTCAATTTTTTCTTAAGCTTTCCTAAACAACTTTCAAAAACAAAAGCTGAAATTCTGATGAGGCTACATCCCATAATTCGAACATCATCTGCCAAATGTATTAAGTTATGAGAATTCAATACTTGTGATTTTTTTCCGTAAAAATCTTTTAATCCTACAAAAAAAGCTATGAGATATCTTTTAGCATACTGATTTAAAGTTAAACACACATTATCTGAGCATAAAATTCTGCAAGCTCCATGTAAAAGAAGAAAGTGTTTATACAACCGCTTCGGCAGTATATTTTTGAGGACAACTGGTCCACAGTAGAGTAGAAAGAAATAAAATTGAGTAGCTTTCCACTTTTTAAACTTTTTAGTCGACGCTGGTTTTCTCTGAAATTCACATGGCACTTGAGATTTCAGAAGCTCCATTCGGTCAGACAAAAGATCTCTCATTCTCGGTCCTAATCTTACGTTAAAGTCACCAGAAAGCCACCACTCAATGAGCTTTTTCATAATTCCAAGGCAACATAAGTGCATAAAGTCCAAGATGAAGGTAAATATCATATCTATATTGGGTCTTATGTCAAGCAATTTTGTTCTCCCATTGTGATGAGGAGCTTGTGTCTGGTTTCTAAAAGATTCGTCCGATCTTTCGGCGCTATCGATTGACGGAAAGACAATCCTGCTTATGTTTTTTTTTGTACCCTTTACTGTGCACCTTTCACAGGCATGCTTTCCAGTATGACCCACTGTATTTTTGCAGAATGCTCTTGCTGGAGTGTCACACACAAAGCATTTTACTTGCACAGTAAAATGCTTTCCAGCAATATCAATTCCATTTTCAAGCAAGTCATTTATTTCATCTACAAATTTTGTAAAATAAACATCAGTGCTTGCTGGCTTTCCTTTTCCACAAAATATTGATATTGGGAATGGTTTGTAGATGTCAGGATTAAAATGGACTTGACAAAGGTGAGGCCAAAAGTCTTCATCTCCTGAGTTTGTAAGGGGCAGACCGTCCACGCTGAATTTAAGTTCGATTAAGTTGCCTGTGTGTACATCCGGATCGATACATGCTTCTAAACCACTTTTTATGCCGAAATAAACAAATTCTCCAACATTTCCTTTACTGTCCTCCATATCCTCAACTGTATATTTCGCACTTGAAGTGTAAAGAAATGTTTTTGCTGACTTAGGCAAATCTGGTAATAATCTTTGTCTTAAGATTTGCAATAACTCATCAACCCGGACTTGGTCAATCCTCCCATTTATGGCCCATATTCGAAGACGTTGAATGTCTAAATAATCTTGATTTTCATCATCTGCTACTTCACTTTCGGAAGAACTATCGCTGATTCTTTCATCTTCAGAACTTTCTTCCTGAATACTGTTCGTATTAGTGTCTTCACTTTCCGCAGCAGTGTCCAGAGAATGTTCGTTCTCTCGTTCAGGTTCATTCTCACTTCCTTCTGAATTTTCTGGACTCGTAAGCAAATAATCTTCCTCGTTGCTTGATGCGTTTGCCTCATTTCCAGTTCCTGGATTTTCAGAAGAAAGAGTGTCACTTGCAACCTCTCTATTACCAATTTCATTATCGGAGTCAATGATTCCATGGTCAATTAGAGGCATCTCTCTTCCACCTGCAGGATGAAAATTATATGATTACAGAAAAAAGATCAATTTAGAAAATAGTATAGAACCTTAGCGTGCACACTGGTACAAAATTTCTTCTTTATTCATAAAGAAACTAAGAACCAAAAACATTTAGTATATGTGATAATTAATGTACGAAGGTTCCTAGATGGAATTCAGTCCAAAATGTAAAATTTAGTTTAACAAGTTTCGTACGTAACATTATTATCAGTCAGAAAAATGAGTGATTGTCTTAGAAATATTATATTTACTGAAATACAAAAATATTTAGTTGATCAGCAAGTATGGAAATAAATATTTTATTAAAACTAAAATGCTGCATGTTTAATAGGGCGGAGTGAAAATGCTAAAATTAAATCAACTCGTTTCGGCCCAGTGAAAACAACTTTTGGGTTGGCATCCGAAAAAAGTTCTAAACAAATGTGAAATCGGTTAATATCTTCTGTTCGGGTTTTGGATTTAAAAATTCAAAAACAAATTTATTAGTTAAAAAATGATGGCGAAATTTTTAGCATAAGAATAAATAGTAGCATATTTCTTTGGATTAAGCTGAAAAAATTTCGGATTCGACATGTTCAACTTTAAAAAAAATGTGCATTTAACTCAATCAAAAAACGTGTTTTTTACGCATTTAAAAAAATTCCAAATTGAACATAAAAATTGACCATTTTAGACAAATGAGATTTTTGAAAAAAAAAATCTACATCGCCTAGAGTATTTTTTTTTAATTTAGTGATAACCCAAGAGAGTATGCAAATATTAAACTAAGAGATCAAGGAATGCATTTGTGATAAATATGAATTTTATACTTTGTTGAAGGTCACGTGACAGGACATGCGATTAAGATAAAACAAAAGAAAATTAATCTTTTAAAAATATATTATAATAAATGGGTTTAATAAATCTTTGTAAGCATAAAATTAACAATTCGAGCCTGCATTATAAATAGTTTGAATAATTATTTTGGAGTTTTATCTTAAAATAACAATGCAGCATGACTAGACAAAAAACATGTAGGACAGACTTTGAAGTGACTTTTAGAGGCTGCGTCTAGTCGCGCCGAAAAATTAGGAGCTGGAAAAGGGTATGGACTAGCCAATCTCATGCAAAATATTTAACTACTCATCCCGAATTACGGGACGAGACACTTCGAATTTTAAAATCCTTAACTTTAAAATATTGAACTCTACTCCTGATTTTTATCTTTTGCAA
The DNA here is from genome assembly GCA_035222095.1 of Andricus quercuspetiolicola. Taxonomy (NCBI): domain Eukaryota; kingdom Metazoa; phylum Arthropoda; class Insecta; order Hymenoptera; family Cynipidae; genus Andricus; species Andricus quercuspetiolicola. The sequence goes on along the minus strand of JAWWEA010000021.1, from coordinate 3,456,703 downwards.
GTGATATCTGTAAATCTCAAATATTTACAAAATTGTGTTAATATTATTTGGCAATTTTTAATTTTTAGTTTGTAATTTGGGACAGGTGCGTAAAAAGACATTTTGTGTATTTTTTCATTTATAATTTCTAAACGAATTCATCTAAAATTTTTAAACTTTAGTAAATTGCGCTTTGATATAAGTACTTTACTGAGATAATTTTAGAAAAAATTTATTATTCAAAGGAAAAGTGGATAATTACTAGGATTTAAAATGGCCAACCTTTTGCCAAGCACATTTATCGGATGCCAATCCACAAGTTTTTTTACTGCACCGAAACGATTCAATTAATTTTAGCATTTTCACTCAGCTCTATCCTCTAATGTTTAATTTAAGCGAAAGACTGTAATTTAAATGGTAATTTAAATGAAATATCTGATCGAAAAGTGTTCTAACCATCTAAATACTGGTTATTAACATCCTCTAGCGATAAGTTCTCAGTGAATGAACTGGATTCGCTTAAACTGGGACGATTTGCAGCCTTAGAAAGGGCTCTAAATTTCCTCATACGGTGTCTTCCTTGGAGTCGTTTTCTTTTTCTCCCTTCCATTAGATTTTAACTGTTAATAATAAAAAGAATATTTAATTTATAAGTACTAATAGAACAATTTTTACATACAGAATATTTTATTATATTTCACTTATAATATAAATATTGCGGTTACAGTGTTACAATAAATTTAAAAAGTTTTTAAAGAATTTGTATGATAAATTAGAGTAAATAATTATAAATTAAAAAACAAAAACGATTATTTGCAAA
>JAWWEA010000021.1:3157261-3168278 GCA_035222095.1 Andricus quercuspetiolicola | reverse complement strand
AAATGCCCGGGGCCTGGTGATGAAGACCTAGGAGGAGTAGTATTTGCGATGTATTTATTTTGTGGGGGTTGGGATACTGGATTGGTACCACCCTGATTCAGCTGTTGCATAAAAGGAAGCATATACGGAAAGAGGTACATACATCCGCAGTTAGGTTGAAGGACAGAATATTTTAGGAACTGCTGAAAATTTTGGAATTGGGGGGGGGGGGATCTGCATATATTGTTGAGGGAGGTATGACATGCTAGGAAACATCATAGATACAGGGCTTTGCCTTGCCTGATCTTTTGCAATGCTAGGATTCTCCTTTGTCTCCGTTTTCGCAATTCGTAATGAGTAGGGACTAGGTGAGGGAGGTCGCTCTGAAGAAGATTGCTTTCGCATGGAGATGTGAAATGCGGCTGATGCTCTCGTTCTCTCCTGATATTTTATGCGATCTTCTATATATCGTGCTTACTCGAGCGCCTTTTCAAGAGTCTTCGGGTCGCGGGTATCCACGAAAGTGGAGATCTCCTGAGGGAGAACTCTGATGAATGCGTCACGAACATATTCCAACACTGGTTTCATCATTCTCTCGCTTTCATCCCCTTCTTTACATTTTTCTTCCAGGGAGTGCCTGGAACCGCTCAAGAGACCTCTCAGTCTGTCGCGGTAGTCGCTAACACTCTCAGTATCTTTCATTCTGAAGTTGACGATCGCATCCAAATACTACTGTTATTTTTTTATTGTCGCGAATATTTTTTTTAGGTGCGCGATAAGGTCATTAATTTGATTGAACTGTTTATCACGAACACTTTCGGGAGCAGTGCCTGCCAGTTTGCTCAAGACCGCTTTGATAAAAGCAGGCTCACTGTAAGGAACAACCCCAAAAATACTGTTAGACACGTTTCCAACAGGATCAGGCACGAGGGAATTTCTTATATTATTTTTTTTCTAAACCTGGGTTAGATCGCGTTCCGTCGCCACCGGCCATTTTGCTTGAAATAAAACTGACTTGACCTAGGCCGATAATCAATTAATATTTGGTGAATACCAATCAATTATTTTTTTAATTAATTAAATAATATTTAAATACCATGTGATTATCATTAATCCAAGTACGTAGTACTTACTCGTTGGACAATAATGATGTACGCACGGTAAATCGGGGTTGTGATAGGACCGGAGTTCGAAAGAGAAGATATGGAGGTATACAACTCAAATTGCATTTACGAGATTTTCGCTATCTAATCTAACGTGATTGCCTCTATTTCTCCCCTTTCATCAGTGTTGGTTGCAACTATCACAGTCTCTACATCTAAATCGTCATCGGGAATTGACCTTTTTGCCGGCTTAATCGAATTATTGAGGATAATTGACCTTGCTGGTATTATTTTTACGCTAGCTTGAATTTTCTTTCCAGCTCGCTCTCCTCTTTTTGTTTTAGATTTTAAGGAGATCTTGGAAAGGGCAGTTTTTTTATTAGGCATTGGGAAAAGTCAATGGAATGGCAGATGAGGAGCTTAAAACGCTGCGTATCCTACTCAAGGTAGCGCGAGAGAGTTTGCTAAAGATTTTTGAGTATTGAATTAAATATTCGAAAATTTTTCCTCTTCTTTTTTTATGAACAGAAATACGAATGTTCAAATGCAGCAGTTGACCTTTCCTTCGCTAATGCGTTAAGTTCAGGTCGGCGCGGATAAACCACATAATTTTGTAATTTAAGAATATTCTAAAGCAAAATCTCGTGACTTCGGTTTTCTTTTAGGAATTATTCAGTATGTTAGGGAGAGAAAGAAAATCTTCGACCCGTCAACTGAGCGCGCGAGTGGGTGAGTTACTAAATATCAATTATTAATTTAATTGGCATTTGCTTTGTTCTTTTGTACCTATAAGGTGTTAGAAATTTTTAGGCATTTATCTTTGTAAGGTAATTCCTACACAAGAGGGAAGCGATACCACACCGGAATATATTTATTCTTAGTGTCAATTCTAAAAAAGAATAAGCGCTTATTTTATTTTATTTTATTTAAAAAAAAAGGAACCTTTATTTTCAGTATTTAAACTGCATGGCTTTTCGAATCACTTGATAATAATTTCTCCTAGGATTATCTGGTGTCGCACGCAAATCAGTTTTATTTTATTTCCGCTGATGCTACTCGTTTTATTTGCGCAAGAAATGTTTCTTCACTTGCTTGGAGGACGAGTGCAATAGCCTTCTCGTATCTCCGTTTTACACTTTTGCGGCGCGGTGCTTTTGCTTTCGCTTGCGTTTATTTACTTCTGGTACTAGGTCGTCCACTTGAAACTACGTTGCATTTATTTGCTCAACTGCTTTATATTACAAGAAATAAAAATTAGGAAAAATTCTTAACTGATTTCTTGTCCAGCCTATATGGGGCGTTATTTCTCAAGTGTACCCACTCAAAAAGTCAACGTTGTCTGATCTAAGTTAAAATCAGGCAAAGTGTTATGCTATTGGATAGTAGTATATGGGGAAAAAATTTTGTCATTCGGATAAGTATTGGCTGAGGGGGAGGGGGTGAAAGTTTTGGGATTTTTGTGGATATCGTCTATTTCGGCGATTTTTAACTCTTGTAATAGCGATGAAAAAAATTTTGTCTAGTACATTTTCGATAGCGTTTTTCACGCCCCTTCGATTGGTCCTACACATTTTTTCAAAAAATAATTATTTGACCTTCATGAATGGAAGTCAAAAATAAATTTGACTTTTTCGAAATAAGACAGGTTTTTTTGTCTTTTTTTTTGGTCTTAAACGAAAGCTTAGGTTTTTTCCTATAAGACTATGTAGATTAGAAAATGGGACTAAAATTGATCATGTCTGAAAATAAGCGTTGAATACTTCGGTACGCTCATGATGCTGCCTCTCGCGCCCAACCCGTAGCACAACGTGGTACACTTTCATTGTATTGCTTTTATGAAAACTAATAATACTATATGCTCGGGTAAATGAGCTTTCGTGACATAAATTTTGCTGTTAAATAAAAAATATTTTAATCAGACGCCTTCTCAAAAAATCGATGGATATGTATTTTCGGAAATCACTCGTGCTTCATTTGTTCCTCTTCAGGTTATTATAGGAAAAAAATTAAGACCGCGGTCATCAGAGAGATGAGTTACAAATTTCATCCGCTAGATGTCAAAGCACTAAAAATTCTCAAGACTGAAAACATAAATCTACGTTATAAGACTAGCATTAATCATCCTTATATTTTATTATGAAATTTGATTCTATTTTTATTGTAGCTTAGAGTTTCCAACTTATGAAATTAACATATTAATTTTAAGATAAAATAGCATTTGAAAAGAAAAAAAAACAGATTTCGAACTTCAGCTACCATACCCGTCCTTTGCTATTTTTCAACTTAGTTTTTTACTGGCTATGGCCCCTGAGAAAGGTGAAAATAATCAAAGAAAATGGACTAACAAACGCTTCAATCCTTTCAAGAAGGAGAATCATAACAAGACGCGAAATACACTCCGTATTTCTGGTTTACTTCAAATTTACATGACATCGATCAGCCTCATAATGGTGTTCTTTTGTATGAAAACGTTGATGATGTTGAAACTAATGAAATCATCATGTCAAATGATGATGACGATTCAGACTTCTCCTTCGGAAAACTGGAGATGAATGATACGCTGTGCAATGACAAATATCATGAGGCCGCAGTTGATGTTCTAGATTTTAACTCTGCCTACGCCAAAAAGAGGAAGGCCGTTGAGTCTTGAAACTGAAAATCTCGTATCCAAATTTTATGAGCGTGACGACATGAGTCGCTTAATGCCTGGAATGAAGGATTGTGTGTCTGCTCAAATGAGTGACAAGAAAGTCTTTGTTCAGAAAAAATTCATTTTGTGCAATTTAAATGAATTGTATGCAAAATTCCAGTCAGAATATGAAGAGATTAAAATAGGCTTCACGAAATTCACACAACTCAGACCGAAACATTTCGTTTTGGCAGGGATTAGCGGTACCCAAACAGTATGCGTTTGTGTTCACCATGAGAACGTGAAGTTGATGCTAAAAGCAATAAAATGCAATACTTAACAAACGATCCAGAGGTAATTTTAAATGGTTATCGCGATTGTTTGAAGGTAACTGTGTGCCCTGATGCGACAAGTTCCTGAAAATTAGGACAATGCCAAAATTGTTTTGGCTGCAGACTGACAGATGCACTCTAAAGACGCTGATTATGAATGTTGATGAATTTGTGAATGAGCCTTGTGAAGCGTTGCTGAAGCTAAGAGCCCATCATTTCCTTGCTACAAAGCAGTCATTATTTTTCAAAAATCTGAAGTTAAGTTTCAAAAATGGTGAATTCGTTATCTTATTTGATTTCGCTGAGAACTTTAAGTTTGTTCTCCAAAACTCCGCGCAAGGATTTCACTGGAATAATGATCAGGTCACAATATTCACAGTAATTATTTATTATGTAAAATATGGAGAACTCAAGCACAAAAGCATGGCAATCATATCGGATAATTTGTGTTATGACACTGTTGCCGTTTATAGGTACCAGAAGATAATTCTGAATTATTTTAAGGCGAATTTTGCAGCCCAAAAGGTGTACTACGTCTCAGACGAATCCGGTCAGCATTTTAAGCACAAAAACAATTTTGCTAATATCCCAGTTCACAAGGCAGATTTCGGAATTCCATCTGAGTGGCATTATCATCCTACCGCTCATGCTAAAGGAGCATGTGATGGCATAGGAGCGAATGTCAAACAAAATGCAGCAAGGCTTAGCCTACAATGTTCCGCTGAAGATCGCATCCTAGATGCTTTATCCCTATTTCGGTGGGCAAGGAAGTACTGCAAGGAAACTGAAATCATTTTTAGTGTCAAGGAAGATCACGAAGCCACTGCTAAAGATCTGAAAAGCAGATTCGATGCTGCAGTGACAATCAAAGTGACTTTGCAATACCATGTATTTATACCTACTGAGGATGTGAGACTTCAATTGAAGAAGTTTTCCTCAGCCACGGAATGCGACAACTTCCCAAAAGAGAAGAAAAGAAACGGTGCGCCGCGGAGTTCGAGCGCCAGCATCATGCGCGTACCGGAGTACTCCAATACTTATCCGAATGTCAAAATTTTTTCCCCATATACTACCATCTAATAGCACAACACTTTGTTTAAGTTTGACTTAGATCGGACAACTTTGACTTTTTGAGTGGGTACACTTGAGAAATAACGCCCCATATATATGCTTCAGGTGTTTCTCATTCAATATATGAATACCTAATGAGAAATGATTTAGGTGGACCTACATTCAATCTTAAAAATTTTCGGGTGATTGGCTGCGACGGTACTGCTGTGAATACTGGGTGGGAAGATGGAATCCATATGAGGATTGAAGTGTTTCTAGAGAGACCTTTTCAATGGTCGATATGCCAACTGCATGGTGATGAGCTTCATTTTGGTCATCTCTTCAAAAGTTTCGATGGTAAAACTTCGGTCCCGATAGCGTTTTCAGGGCCTATAGGGAACAATACTAAAAGAATTGTAGGAAATTGCCTATTTGTGATTTTCAGAAGATACCCTATGAAGAAATACAGAAGAACCTCATCGAAGTCTTGAGTGTGACATCAGATCTGAGTACTAATGAACGGTACTTGAGAGAGATATGGACGGCCGTAGTCACAGAAAAATACCCAGGAAGTGTGTCCGAACTTGACCAGGATTGTTGAGCTATACGAGATTTCTTATTACAACCAACCGCATTTTGAGATTCTACGTTTCCACTGACGATCCTTGTTCAAAATTGATAGCCCTGATTGTCTTTCTTTGCAGAGTATACACCCCAATATGGTTTACGATTAAAGTGGTGCACAACTCAGTCTCAGATGGCGCCAGGAATTTGTTTAAATTAATTCGTCTGACCAGGTACTTACCCGATGATTTAAAGGTAGTAGTAGATAAGCCAATAAAAAAAATTCCTTTTTCCAACACCCGGAAAACATTCTTTTGTCGATGATCACTGATGAAAGGCTGTAAGTGCGGCAGGAGGCCCGAAATCTCATTCTGAATACCAAAGGAACTGCTAAGATGCAAGCAGTACCAGAGATAGGAACTTCTGGAGTTCGAAAGCGCGGAAAAACGAAAAAGAAAAAACCTAAGCCAGCTGTGCGATCTTTTGTTGTGCCAAAATCAAATTCTGAGGCCACAGACTACATGCATCTCATAGACAGAAATGAAGTAGAAGTTACAGAGCCTCCAATATTAGTACACTTAACATCAAGGCTACCATAGAATCGAGAAATTTGATGTCCTCTTTGAAAACCAAACTCCAATTCAAACTCACTTAGAAGTGATAGCTTAATCAGATTACACTCGCATGGTTGGATGGATTGGATGAGAGTAGGTTGGGACTCTGAATGCAGTAACCTCCTCGTGGTGGGGCCTGATTAGTTGATAAGAAAGACTAGCGAAGAGCTGCATGACCGCTTGAGATACTTGCGCAATTATTAAGGATATGATAAATTTCCGAAAATTTTAAATAATACACTCAAAACGGAATGTTATTCCCTATTTTTCTAGGTCTTCTCTAGTAAGCAAGATTAAAAACAGATGCGATTACAAAAACAAAATTTCACCTTTTTACCTATTTTTTTATTTTACTCGAAAATGTTTGCTTCAATCGAAAAACTTCCCTAACTTCCCCAAATTAGATCTCAATCCAAGTCTCAACCCCAAATTAAGTCCGAATTGTTCCGAGGCGAGGCTCACTTATCAATCCTTCTCTATTCATGTATCAGCACCAACTTCAATCTGAATCCATTTTTCAATCCATGCCTCCAATATTTTCGAATCCGTAGGACTTCTTGAATTTAACACCAGTCCGAATAAATAAGTGTGAATCCAAAATCAATCCGAACGAACCACACACCAACCGGAAACAAATTGAAAATGTTGTCAGTTTTCGCGTATCTCTCACCGTTTTCACGATAACGCAAAAAAAATTTTTTCTTATTTAAAAAATGTTTTTGTTGAGTTCAGTTCAAGGTGGTCAAAAAAATCCCGTTCTTAGAAATCCTTTGAATTAAATAATTTTCACGTATCACTGACTGTTTATGAGAAATTCAGAACTTAGGTTTGCCTTCCCATCCCCCACGTAACGTTGGAAACGGGTAGGGATTTGACGAACACTATTTCTGTGACTAGCCACAGAGATACCTTCCCACCCCTCTCGAGACGTTTGAAAGGGTTCTGCAGTCGGAAAGGTATGTGACCTTCATTTCTGTTGTGGCTAATCAGAGGGATGCCTTCTCGCATTAGCTCATTTTTCTCAAAAAGTAATGAATTTATACGATAAGTTTAAAGAATACAAAAGACGTATTTTTTCAAGGGCTACAGCTTTTATGTAAGACTTTTTCCTCTAAAACCAATGCTTATCGAAATATAGCGGAAAAATATAAAAACACCGTTCTTTGGTGTTTTGACCTTGAAGATCACATTTGCGAGTAATTTCACTATCATTTTCGTAATCAGCGACTCAAAATATGTGCCGAGTATGGCTATAGTTTTAAATCAATCAGAGGTAAGTACTTTTCGGAACTACACCATAAACTTTTATCGCTTGGAAAATAAAAAATACATGTACTCATGGAACATACGATCCGTGGAACATGAAATTGAATCCAAAGTTTACTATCAGAGCAAAGAGACACTCGTCCAACTAACTGCCGTTGAGCCCCACACTCTCCTTATTAAAGACTTTGTGGCCGTCACTCATTGTGAGAGAGTCAGGCCTGTTCCTCCTAGCGGACGCTCACCCAAACTATCACGAGGGATAAGTGAAAAAGTGCGGATTGAAAGAGAAAGAGAGAGAGAGAGAGAAGGAGATGCAAAGATGTGGGCGTCAATCTCCATTAAAAAGTTGACGAAAAGAGATAATTGTAGATAAATAAGAGATGGTCTGGGAGAGAGAAGAGGATATTGAAAGAGATATGCGTTAATCTGAATTGACGAGAAGATGGAAAGAGACAAACACGGATATAGGCGAAGTATATGCAGTGATAGATAAAATGTGATCGAAAAAGATAGGTGTGAATCTAGATTGTCAAAAAGATAGAAAAAGATAGAAGTTTACGGTGAAGATATAGACTGCGGTAAGGAAGAAGGGATTGAAGGAGATAAAACAAGATAGAGGTTTATAGAGGAGAGCTAGAAAAAGATACATGTGGATAAAATAAAGATTAAAAGAGACATTGATAGATAGACGAGAGATAGAAAGAGATAGTGATAGATTGACAAGGTTTAAACAATTTTAATCAAATTTCTCCAAAGATATTTGTCATTTTCTTGTCAGTAATTTGAACTATCAATTTAGGAATGTCCGAAGTTAGCCTGCTGTCCGAATTTGCTCCATTTGAGAATAGAATGGTTTAATTTTTAGCCGAACAGTTGAATTTTCTACCAAAAATATGAATCTTCAGCAATAAAGTTATATTTTCAGCCAAAGAGATGAATCTCAAACCAACAAAAAAATTATTGTTGAGCAAAACATCTAATAGTTAATATTTCAACGGAAAAATTTTATTTTTAATAAAAAATAGTTGAGTTCAACCAAAGAAAACAAATTTCCAATAAAATAATTAAATGCTCAAACCAAGATAGAATTATTTTCAATCAAGCAGTTTCATTTTTAACCAAATTGATTCAGTTCAAATTTAAGCCAAAAACGAGACTAAGGGGTATTTTCCTAAAAAGAGTGAAAGAAAATTATTAATTAAACTAGTGCATAGAACTAATTGTTTTGATTAAAAGATACTCTTATTCATCAATTTTCTACTATTCGAACTTGGCCTTATTTTTTGATTTCACAACTGAGACATTACTGACATTAATCCCATCTTACTTCAAACATAGATTATTTGACTTGCTTAAGGTAAAAAAGTAATGAAGTTATACACATATTACGGAGCAAATATCAACTTCGTGTTTTTTACATGAAAGCATATCGCTATAGGTAAATTGTTAGAAAAATTCTCGCCTTCGCCCTGAATTTCACTCCATATGTCTTTTGCTTTTACCCCGATCAGTCTTTTTTTCAGTATGACATTTCCCAGAGCGACATTAATTTTGTTAATTCGGGTTTTGTGTAAAAGTGAAAATTTCCAGTTTTACAAGGCGCGAAATTCTGATCGTTCTTTTTAATCCACCGGAAGCTGATCAGGATGGTATTGACGAGACCGTTGCTTTTATTTTACAAAAACAGAAATTGCAACTTGGAGATCTTGAAGACACTCAATCAAACAAATTAAAAACGCGTCTGAGAAGTTTTAGATACAAACGGAATTATTCCTGATTTGAGCATTCAAAAACTCAGCTGTACACCTGAAGGCTTCGGTCGTCCAACTCTTTCATTTAATCTATCACCTGAGAGGTCAAAACGTCGAACGGCAGGAGTAATTTCAAATAAAAATGAAAATGATCCTATGAAACTCTTAAATGTCTGCCATTACGCAGCAAAAAAGTCAGGGAAAAAAGATTTGGATACAGTTCTCAAAGAAATTCAAGATAATCCTCCTGCAAAAATCAGGAAACCAATACAAGATTCGAAAGCAGCTAAAAAATTAACTCCTGAAAAGGCTTTATCTTATATGTTAGACCAGGGGTCTCCAAAGGTAGATCCTGTATCTACCAGCAATCCTGAGCCAATAGGTCGGATCTACTCAGCTTTGACACATAAATGTCAAGAAGGATCCCCATCCTTTACCTGACTCGAAGTGCCTCAAAGAGTTGCATCTCGCACAGCAGAAAACAAATGGGGCCCTCGAGGTTTAGGTTTATGAACCAAACCCTTCCAACTAATATTTTCTTTCAAGGGGTCATAAATTTTCTCTCAGTTTCCCACCGAAAAAAACTAGTAGATCCTGAAAATGGCCAGTCGATCCTGGGTCAGGTTGCACCTGTGGATTGTGGAGACCCCTGCCTTAGGGCTAATATCGATAAAACAAAAATAGTTATCTTCCGAAAAAGCGGACATACTAAAAAAACACGAATTTTTTTATTGCAAACAAAAAGTTGAAATTGTTAAAAAGTATAAATACTTACGAACTTGGCATTCTCACTGGACCGTATTCGCACATAATACAGACGACACAGTTAGGAAGGCGAATGTTGCTATGTATAAAATTGGAGATAGGCATATGTTGACAAACTGGAAAGGGGTTCCAGTAGGGTTTTCTAAAAAATCGCTGAGACTCCCTACTTCATCAACCGGATATGAGATTAGAATTAAAACAAGGTTACATCAGGTTATCATCCCAATTCTTAATTCATTGTTAAAATGGGTAATAAAAGTCCCTAAGTCAGTTTTCTTGCGGTTACGAAATTCAGGAGGCATAAAGAAACCTCTCAGTAAATGTGTTTGAGGAACGAACAGATCATTTTCTAATGAATTATGGGTTAAAACTGAGAATGGACGACCTAGAAAGCTTAAGATCAAGGTCATCGATACAAATCCTCCCATTTCTGCCGATTCAGGACGATCCTCAGCTGTATCTACTATTAAGAGTTACTCTGATAATAAAATTGGTTACAGCCAAGATGAGGCTATTTAATACCCGGGCTCAAAGAATTTTTATCAAAACCGAGAGATTTGAATTTCCTCAAAGCGCCATCTGCCTTTGCTGTAATCTCCGCACAAACGAAGCACTGTACCACATTTTAACGACTTTGGCGCTTATGCCCTTTTGGAGTTCCAAACTTTGACACTTATTCTCTTTTGATGTGCCAAACTTGATCACTTAATCCCTTTTGGAATTCCAAACTTTGGTGCTTATATCCTTTTAAATTCCAAACTTCGGCACTTATGACCTTTTGAAGTTTTAAACTTTGGCTCATATGGCCTATTGGAATTCCAAACTTTAATATATTCAGCCGTAACCACGTCTCACGACCGTGAGATAGGTGGTTACAGTCTGTAGCGGATTCAATGCGATGATCCGGCAAAAGTCTCGTGCACCCTGAGGACACGTAGCGACCCAAGGACGACCGCCTTCTGCA
>JAWWEA010000021.1:3031922-3042187 GCA_035222095.1 Andricus quercuspetiolicola | reverse complement strand
AATTTTTCAGATTAGCACCCGCTCCCGGCGAAATCCTGCGGTTGTCCTTATGACAAATTTTTAACTATATATATATAGGAACCGCTTTTCAGTTTTTTTAAGTAATTCAAAACATACCGCCAATATCTGTTAGTTCCGACTCTGCCTCCAGGTTGGTTAATTCTCACAAGAATGATCATTCTTTTATGTTATAAGTATAACACGCCTGCAAGATGCATTGCTTTTATATGACCTAGCTTCGCCTTATTTCGGCTTCGTCATACGCAGGTTATTGGTTTCTTATTATTAAATAAATTATCATTATTATTAGAATATTATTATTATTTAAATGGGCCCACCATCCATCCCACAGGTACTCATGACCAGGTACTTTGCTACTAAATACGTTCGCGAAACGCGGCAAGTGATTAGTAGATTCGTTGGTGTCAGTCGTTGTTTCGGAACTCTAATTCTGCTTGCGCATTCGTCATAATTCACGAGCATACATACTGGAGAGCCCGTCTATGAAGATCATACAATGACACTGGAGAGCCCTATAAGGATCCAACATTCGTCCTGGAGAGCCCGTTGCTAGGGATCCAAACATTTATCCTGAAGAGATTTATAGGGATTCATCTTTCTTACAAACGTTAGTTCCAATACCAACGACTGAGACAAAGATTTAAAATATTAATTTTTAAATTGGACGGCGAGCACAAACAAAACTTCACAAACGCACACCGACATACACATATACAAAAAAAGGTTCAATAAATAAAAATTTCAAATATTGAAGGTCAAAATTTCAAAATGTGCTTGTCACAGTCATCTGCCATGCACGCGGGATGGCCGCAGAAGGCAATTTTAGCCGCTATTATTGTTTACGTCCAGGAAACTCCGGACAATGCGGCACGTATTCACCAGTATTGCCTTCTGCATTCGATGTAGCAAATTTCGGGCTCCCAGCTCTTCCAATATTTGTGCGCAGCTGGCATGAACGTTCCCAGTGAAGGAGTTCACAACCGAGTGGATGGTGACCTTTTTCACCCTCCACACAGTCAGGATCTCCTGCTCCAGCTCCGAATATTTCTGGATCTTCTCAGTATATCGGAGCCTAATGTAATTGTTGAGGGGAACGCATATGTCTATTATTCTCACATGTTGAGCACGTTTATCTAACCAGAGGATATCTAGACGATTGTGTTTGACTAGATGGTTAGTCAGAATAGTCCTGTTCTAGTATAAGAGATGGTGGTCGTTCTCTAGTACTTTACCTTGGTTATATTTGTAGTAAGGCTCAGAAACATCGTACAGCCATCAATGATATGTTGTATGTTCTCATTGGGATCTCCACAAAGGCGGCATCTCGCAATCACTGCCGTCATACTGAGGATATGTTTCTGGTAATTCCTTGTCTTAATTACGCTGTCCTGTAAGGCAATGACAGATCCTTCAGTCTCCGGAAAGAGCTCTCCCCGCCTTAACCAGAGGTTTGAAGCAGTACTATCCACTATCCATTATTATGATTATTATTACTACTACTATTGGTATTATTACTACTACTATTACTATTACAAAGACCATTATAATTATGCCATGATTATTAGCAATCTTGTTATTGTTATTGGTTTACTATTATTTTTTAATTTTCAATAATTAATATTTATAAAATGAAGTCTTCTAAAGTCTCCAAGAGAGTAATTTTCGATTTTCTTGTCGAAAATGACTCCAGTAGTTGCTCTCCAGTAGAAGATTTAGCTTCACTGGAAGATGCCAAGTTATCCAAGTATCAATCCAATATCATTTAATTTGAGGCTAGAACGCGAAACGCAGATATCTATTCTTCGTACTATCAAATTACAGAAGCAAAAAAAAAGAACGTTATCCGTCGCAGGTCCATGTAACAAAAAGAGAAGCTCGCATCAACCTTCAGTCTCTAATCGATCATTCAATAACACGACTTTTCAAAGATCCTAATTTAAAACTTCCTGCTATAGGCAAAAGAGTGAAAACTAGTAATTTAGATTTACTTATGAAATATAGATGCGATGGAGCTTCAGACCAGGGAACGTATGATCAGAAGTTTGCGGATGAAGATTCATTGGATGCGACCGTGCTTACAATATCAATGAAACCATTATGACTAAAAGTGAGTGGAAATTCGACAGTTATTTGGAGCAATCCTCATTCTGGGTATCCCAAACGATGCATACCAATAGCATTTATATTCGCTAAGGAAGCAAAGGAAATAACAGAACCAGAGATTAAAGATATCAAACGCCAAGTCAAGTTATTGAAGCCAACGAAGATCACTACACCTGATGGCGTCTTCATAGTTAGAATTGACATGAAGATGACTATGGTAGATAGGAAAGTTTGCCTAGCGCTCTCTGATACACCTTCATTGGCAAGCTGCTATATTTGTGGAGATAATCCAAGCGAAATGAACAAGCTTAATGGTGTAAAGCTGAAAGAAGAGATTGTCAGCAACTTGGAATACGGTATTTCTCCTTTACATACTAAGATGCAATCTTTTGAATGCATAATACACATAGGTTGTTGTTCAGATTTCAAAAAAGGGTGTGCAGTGACAGATGAGGAAAACAACAAAAGGACACATGAAGGCGATTAGAGAGAAAACCGATTACTTTCTGTCTATAAATGACCAAACTATGCCCGCGAGGGACTTTCCAAAGGATCAGGAGTGTGACCGACATTAGTTCTGTGACCAGTCAAGAGGGTACTTCCCCGCCTCCACACGACTTTGAAAGAGTTAGGGATTTGACCAACATTATTTATGTGACTAGTCAAAGGGGTGCCCTCTCTCCGCCAAGAGACGTTGGAAAGGGATAGGGGTGTGACGGACATTAATAGGTTTGGCCAAAATCGTTTTTGTGACCATTAAGAGAGGTTTCTTCGAGACCCCTCGAGACGTTGGAAAGTGGCAGTTGTTTGGTCAATGTTTTTTCTGTGACCAGTTAAAAGAATGCCTTCCCGTCCACACATCACGCTGTACAAAGGCCGGGCTTTGGCCAAAATTATATGTGTGGCCAGCCGAAGGGGTGCCTCCTTGCTCCCAAGTGACAAAATTGACAGGGTCAGGGGTGTCACCAACATTATTGCTGTGTCCAGTCAAAGGGGTGCCTTTCAACACCTGCGAGATGTTGGAAAGAGGTAGGGGTTTGAACAAAATCATTTTTGTGACCCGACATATGGGTGACTTTCTACCCCCCACAAGATGTTGGAGAGGGTTAGGGGTTTGACCAACATTATTTTCATACTTCAATCAGACGAGAATTCCAGAAAATGGGTAGGGCTTTGACCAGCGTTATTTCTGTCACTAGTAAAAGGCGTGCCATCCCACGCCTTACGAGTCATTGGAAAGGGGTAGGGGTTTGACCGAAATTATTTCTGTGGCAAGACAAAAGGCTGCCTTCACGCCCCATACATGTCGTTTAAAAGGTGTAGTGGTTTGACAAACATTATTTACGTGACCAGTCACTGGGTTACCTTCCACCCTCCATGTGACGCTGGATAAGGGTAGTGGTTTGACCAACATTATTTCCATGACCAGCCAAAGGGGTGCCCTACCGCTCCTCCGAGACGTTAAAAAGGGGTGAGGTTATGCTGGCTATATTTTTTTACTGGTAACGGCAGAAAGGTTTTCTGCGGTACTGGCAGAGAAGTTTTTTGCCGGGTGAAAATTCATTTTGTTATTTGAAGATCAATCTTTCTGGTTGAAAATTCAATAACTCGTTTTTTCTTCAAATTCATTTCTTCAGCTGATAATTTAATTATTCCATTTTTTGTAAAAAATTCAACCATATTGTTGATTTATGTACTCTATTGTACACGCAAGTTTGTCTTCTTTTAGAAAAATAATTTTCTTGATGGAAGATACAATTACTTGATTGAAAATTTAACTTCTTTGTTAAAAATTCATTTTATTATTTGAAGATCAAGCTTTCTGGCTGAAAATTCATCCATTTTTTTGAAAATTCTTTTTTCTTTAAATTGATTTTTTTTATTTCAAAATCTAATTATTCTATTTTTGGTTTTTTATTCAACAATTAGTTGCAAATTTATGTATTTTATTGTAAGCCAGTCTTTTTTTGCAGAAAATTAATCTACGGGATCGAAAATTCAATTAGTTTGTTGACAATTTAACTTGTTTGGTAAAAATTAATTTTATTATTCAACGATCCATCTTTCTGATTGAAAATTCAACTATTTTGTTGAAAATCATTATTTTTTAAATTAATTTTTTCAAATGAAAAGTTACTTATACTATTTTTTGTTGAAAGTTGAAGAATTTCGTTGAAACTATAAATATTTGGTCGTAAGTTCGTCTTTTTTGGTAGAAAATTAATCTTCTTGATTGAAAATTCAGTTACTTGATCGAAAGTCGAACTTCTTTCTTAAAGATACATTTTTTTATTTCAAGATCAATCTCTTTGGTTAAGAAGTCAAATATTTTTTTGATAATTCGCTTTTTCTTTAAATTGTTAATTTTCTTTAACGGAAAACTTAATTATGCTATTTTTGTGTGAAAATTCTACCATTTTGTTGATTAACGTATTTTATTATAATTTCGTCTCCTTTGTTAGGAAATTAATTTTCTTCATTAAAAATGTAACTTATTTGTTAGAAATTCATTCTATTATTTGCAGATCAATCTCTTTGGTAGAAGACTCCGCTATATCTTTTTTTAAGTTTGTTCTTCCTTTAAATTAATTCTTTTTTGGTTCAAAATTTAATTATTCTATTTTTGGTTGAAAACTCAACATTTTGATTGGAAAGTTATGTATTTTGTTGTCAGATCGTTTTTTTATATAGAACATTAATATTATTGATTGAAAACTGACCTTTGTTAGTTGAAAATTCAACAATTTGGTGGAAAGCTTTTGCATCTTACTGTCAGTTCGCCTTTTTTTTGGTGTGAAATTAACCTTCCTGATAGAAAAATTAGTTACTTGGTTGAAAGTTTAACTTCTTTGCTAAAAATTCATTTTATTATTTCAAGCTGCATCTCTTTGCTTGAAGGTTCAACTATTTTGTTGAAAATCCTCTTTTTTTAAATAATTTTTTAATTGAAAATTTAATTATTCTATTTTTGGTTTGAAAATGAATCATTTTTAGTTAAAATACATCAATTTGGTCGAAAGTTGATGTACATTGTTGTAAGATCGTCTTTTTTGTTAGACAATTAATATTATTGATTGCAAATTCAAAAACTTGTTTGAAAGTAGAACTTCTTTATTAGAAATTTATTTCATTGTTAGAAGACCCATCGCTCGGGTTGAAAATTCAACAATTTTGTTGAAAATTCGTTTCTTTTTAATTAATTTTTTTTAACTGAAACTTTAACTAGTCTATTTTTGGTTGAAAATTGATCTTTTTTTGTTGAAAATTCCACAATTTGGTTGAAAACTTTCATGTTTTATTGTCAGGTCGCCTTTTTTGGTAGTAAATTAATCTTCGTGATTGAAAATACAATTACTTGGTTGAAAGTTGAACTTCTTTGTTAAAAATAAATTTTATTATTTGAATATCAATCTCTCTGGTTGAAAATTCAACTATTTTTTTTTAAATTTGTTTTTTCTTTACCTTGAAATTAAAATTTTTTTTAATTCAAATGTTTTCTATAACTTAAAATTTTTGCTTTAAATTTAAATTGGCTGTTTCAATTTAAAATTTAATTATTCTATTTTTGGTGGAAAATTTATCTTTTTTAGTTGGAAATTCAACAATTTGATGGAAAACTTTTGTATCTTATTGTAAGTTTGCCTTTTTTGATAGAAAATTAATCTTCCTGATAGAAAATTCACTTACTGTCTTGGAAGTTGAACTTCTTTGTTGAAAATGAACTTTGATATTTGTAGATCAATCTCTGTTATTGAAAATTCAACTATTTTCTTGGAAATTCGTTTTCTTCTTTATAATAGTTTTTTAGTTCACAATTTAATTATTCTATTTTTGGTTTACAATTCAACAATTTGGTTGAAATGTTAAGTATTTTATTGTAAGTTCGTATTTTTTGGTAGAAAATGAATCATGTGGATTGAAAATTCAATCACTTGGTTGAAAATGTAACGTCTTTGTTCATTTTAAAATTCATTTTATTATTCGCAAATCCATATTTTTGGTTGAAAATTCAACTACTATGTTGACAATTGTTTTGTTACTATATTCAATTTTCTAAATTAAAATTTAGTTGTATTTTTGGTTGAGAATTCAGCAATTTGGTTGGTGACCAGTATCGTCTACAAAATCTTAATAAATAACAACTATCCACATGACTTTATAATTAATATTATCACAAAAAGACTTAAACATCTAGAAAATTTAAAAACCCCGATAGCTAACACTACTAGTAACGAAAAAGTAATTGATTTTTCTAAAATAATTGCGTTACCTTATCATAAAGATCTTTATCTACCAATGATAAGAATATGTAAAAAACTTAACATATCTTTTATCTTTACAATTGAAAATAAATGATCTAATATTCCCTTACCATCTATCAAGGATATATTACCTAAGTTTGAAAAAACTAACCTCATCTATAAAATTAATTGCAAGGATTTCCAAACGAGTTATGTTGGGCAAACTACTGAACACCGAACTACTGAAAAACATAAAAAAACTAATACAGCCTTATGTAGACATGCTACTATTTCTAATCACAAATTTGACTATGATTCTAAAAATGTTAAAATTCTAGGTTTAGAAAATAATTATCAGAATAGAAATATTCTAAAAATAATTAATATTGTAAAAAAACAAGGGTGCTGTTAATTTTAGATCCGACACGGAAAACCTCAGTGTAATTTATTATGACATTATTCAAACTTTCTAGAAATTTAAGTAAATTATGTAACTTTTCAAATACGTCAGTTCCTAACCTAAATCTGTTAAAAACAGACCACAACCATATGGTCTGTGAATAAACTTCTAAAAAAATTTAACAACTTTTAACAATGTAAAATTTTTTTATCGCATCTAACGTCGCTTGATAATCGTTCACATGTAACCTAGAAACTTTCCTTACAATTTAAAGCACATTTTTTACAAACTAATTTAAAACTATGGAACTCTATTCTTGAAAAATTACTTTCTTGTAAGTATTTTAGTTTATTTTTCTGAATTTTTTGTAATAATATTTGGATCTATGATAAACGTTACCTTTGTTTTATCATTATTAGGAATTGATTATCTGAATTTTTTCGACGATGGACAACAAAATTAAATTTTTTTACAATATAACCTAACTAAAAATCTTTTACAAATGTCAATTACGGTAAGTCACACTTGTATTTTGTCTTCGAATGTATTTCTAAATAAGGGTTTAATGTCGAAAAATATTTGTCATTTTCTCTAATTTATTATAGTTCTGAAGAGGCCATGATATCGTGACGAAATGCATCAACAACTTTTCAAATAAAGACTATATTTATTTATAGTTGAATCTATTTTTTGCAAGACGAAAGGCCAAAACAAAACTAATCATTGTTTAAAAAATTAATTTTTGAAAATAAAAAATAATTTTCAACTTTCCTAGGATTCTTAAGAAAATGTTTCTTATTCATTGAAGCCTCTCAAAATTCTTAAAAAGCTTCTAGACTTTTTGTTCAAAATCTGTAAAAATCTATGTTTTGTTTCAAATGAGGCCGTGGACTATTTGCACCGGAATTTTGGTACGAACAGCGAGATTTTTCCGGTGTACGTAGTCACTTTGTTTAAATTATTTCAAATGATTTCAAATTTCAAATTGATATTCGATCTTCCCAAAACTTCTAAATATCCCTTCAACTTACTCGAATTTTTTCTAGCAGTTGTGTTCCATATTTATTTATACATCTAAATTCAAAAATTGATTGTAAAAATTAGAATTATTTGAAAAGAACAATATTAAAATCGTAATTTTCAAATTTTGCTTTCTTTTTCGTTATTTTTGAATATTTGATTTACAATTACTAATTTTGAAAGAACAGTCAAATATTTCTCAATATCAAGCAACTGTTCTTTTTTTAATTACAAAATTTCGAAATTCAAAGTTTCGAATTGTAGATTGGAAAAATATCTAAAATTTAATAAAAGCCTTCAATTATGAATATATTATTTTGAAGTTATTTTTAAATTGAAAAAAGTTAATGAAGTTTCAATCAGGCGTTTACATTTGTTTTATTACTAAGGCTTTCAAATTGAAACAGTTTAATTTTTAACGTTAAAATCTGGAAATTCCTAAATTTGGAACTGATTCCGCAACGTCTTGCATAATCAATTATTACATTTTCAAGCCTTGAAGTATTGTTCAATTTGAAAAATTATGATGTTGGTTCACAGTCGATCGACTAAAAATGTTTTTTGTTTCAAAATTGTCGATTTCAAGCTCTCCCAATTTGTAGTTATTTGAGTCTTCAAAACTGAATTTTAAAATTCTTTAAATGAAAAATATAAGCTGAAAAATTAAATCCAAAATGGAAAAGTTTTGAAATGAAAGTTTTTTGATTTACGCATTGTAAAATGAATGCTACCATAATGGAAAAAGAGAACAATTCAGATAATTATTTAAAAAACTGTTGAAATCAATCTTGGACAGTTTTTTCTCTAAAACTGGTCGAATTCCCAGTCAAAAAATAAATTCACTGTCATTTCCCGGTTTCTCCCGGTTTCATAAAATTCCCGGTGATTTTTCGGTTCAGGGTCCACACTGTTTCTTTCTATTAATTAGATTTTAATTTTAAAAGAGTTTTAGTATTACACCCTGTGACAATGTAATTAATTTCTGTTATAAAATCATTAAACAAATATTTATGAAAAAAATTAAACATAACAGTGTTAATATGCGCTCTTTAAAAATGATTTGTAATATAAAAACGTATCAATTTAAAAAATTTTTTCAATAGAATCTACGGAATAATAGTAAATTATTTTATCTCTCTACAAGTTTCCTCTAGCGTTTTTTTGATCCTATCCTTCCGCGTTGGGAGGTATGTAATACGTTTCCTTACTTTCTTTGAGAAAAAGTCCAACAATTTTGGAGGAAAGAATGTCAAAATGATGATTTTTCAGCGTAGGCCTACAAGAAAGTGCGTGAAAAAAGGCGGCAGTGTTACATACACTTGTGTTATTATTGCAACAGTACGGAATAACAAAATTATTTTGAATTTAAATAAGTAAAGCAATTTAAATTTACTTTAAATCACAAGATTAAATACATTATCTATACCTGCACCTTCTGTGTTCAATTTTCATCGAGTTATCTAATAATCAAGAATTTTTCCCAAACAGCACCTTACAACTTACTGTAGAAAACAAACTTTTTTGAATTTTTGTGATTTAAGAAAGGACTCCGTACAAAATGTGTGGCAAAAGTCTTTTTTATTAATTACTTTTGCGTACATTTGTTTGGGGTTCTTTCATCAATTATGGATTTCGAGGTTAGATTGCCTGCACCGGTGAACTAAACTGCACCTTGCGAACTAAAGGTTGTACTTACGTTCAAAATATTCTGCATATTGTTGCAGACCCCCGTTTTGCAATAAATTTGACACTGTTAGTGTCCAGGTGTTCGTAGCACTCATTTTCTCATAAATTCATGACACGACGCACGATCTTTTCAACACTTTTCGGCGCGCAAACTGGCCACTGGTGTGGGCTGACGTCATCCGTTTTGGTATGTTTAGCGTAGGTAATAGAAGTATTTGGTTGAATCAACCAAATTATTTCGTTACTTTAACCAAATCATTTTCTAATACATGATATATTCTGCTCAACATATTTACTTGGTTGAATTAACTAGTCCTGCCCAAATAAATAATTACTTTGAATTGACCAAATTAAATCGTTGTGTTTTTTAAAAATAACCAAACATTTATTTGCGCTAACCAAATTTTTTAGTTTCAATGAACAAAGTAGGTTGAAAAAACTGTTTTGTTGAATCATGTTAGAGCTTTTGAAAAATTCCGCGGATAAATTTAACGGATTTCACTGAATTTTATAATATTTTGGTGCCTTTTCAAAGAATCTGCACACAATGAATCAAGGAATTCACAGTATATCAAAGATTTTTACATGTTCGGAGTTATTTTCAGAAACGTAAAGATGAGTAAATTATACAAATTTTTATTATTCTAACGATCAAGTATATTTTTTTCAAAGCTGATAACTACAAATAATGCCGAGATTGTTTTAATGAAAATTAATCTGATGAAATTCCAAAAATTGGGCTAATGACGGTCTCCTTACGAACGCGCTATTTTCAAAGATTCTTAAATGTATTT
>JAWWEA010000021.1:2455577-2465668 GCA_035222095.1 Andricus quercuspetiolicola | reverse complement strand
ATCTCAGGGCTGACTCCAGGTTCCCTTGAAACTTTTCTATTTTAATTCGTACATCAAGAGAAAACTTCAAAATACTGCCTAACGCACTAAAAGTCATTTTATTTCAGAATAAAAAAATATGTGTTCATTTGTTTCTACCAGAGAACGATTTGGCGTGGGCGCGGGTAGAAAATTCTAAAATATATATTTTTGTGCCACCCTAATATACAGTAAGGCCAAATTCATAGTAGTCATATCAATGAGTGCGACAGAGACGCTCTTATGCGCCATCTACTAACAGCTCGCTCGGACTCACGCTTCCCGATGACTATTATGAAATTGACCATGGTCCCTGCCAAATCTCCTGTTTTTTCAATGTTAAAAATATTATATAATTTGAATTTCGATAGTTTGAAGTTTTCGTAAATTCGGATAAAGACGTCCCGAGAGTAATTTGTTGATCTTTTATGCTTATTCTATTAATCGTCTTTGGAGGATTTTTGGAAGGTTGGGAAACTTTGTACACTGCCTCGAAGACGGTTAAAGACAATCAAAATTGACTATTTTTTCAGTATGTTTTCAAAAGCAGTACATATAGTAGGAGCTAATGTTGGAAAATACTCAGTCGAAGTTTTCCATCTGAATTCTATAGTTGAAAATTTCGCATACAATATGGAGAGCAAGAATTATAAAATATTCGATTTAAGTGACAAAATAAAAATTATTCGTGAAGTTGAGAATGGTGTGAAGGAAGAGAGAGATATTGCGGCAATCTTTGGCATACCAGCGAACACTTTAACAACTAATGTTAAGAAGCAAACAAAAAAAAGACTCTTCGTTTCAACCAGATAGAAAACGTATGAAGCTCTGATCTTTTCCGGACACAGAAAAAGCCATGGTTGAATGGTTAAAAAGTGCTTAAGACAAAAATATTCCAATTTCCGGTGAGTACATTTGGTAGCGTATTATACAAGAAAAATAATTATAAATAATCCATTATCGAGATATTGCTAATACAAAAACAAACAAAAGAATTTAGTGTAGAAAAATTTGTGCTAAAAATAATCAGAGAAAAGGCTGAATATTTTGCTTCAAAGCTAGAAGAAGATAATTTCAAGACTAGTGTCGGGTGGCTGGATAAATTCAGGAATAGAAATAGAATTGTTGATCGAGTTTTGAGCGGAGAAAATGCATCTGTTTCAGAAGTGGATTATGAGACGTATCGTTCGAAAGTGCTACCAATTTTATTACAAGAATATTCCGAGGAAGATATCTTTATTGCTGACGAATTTGGGTTGCTCTTTAGATGCTCACCTGACAAGACTCTAGCTTTTAAAAATGAAGATTGTCACGGAGGAAAGGAGAGTAAGGAACGTATCACTGTGGTGGTTGCTGCTAATATGTGCGGTACAGAAAAAGAGAAGTTGCCAGTTGTGAGAAATGTCAAAACCCGCGATATTTTAAAGGAGTAAAATCACTACCAGTACATTGTGAGGACAACAAAAAATCGTGGATGACAAGTTCCATATACGAAAATTGGCTTCAGGGAATGGATCAAAGGTTTCGTCGTCAGCAACGAAGTCTTGTTGTTTGTAAACTCCAGCTCATCCAAAAATATTGATCCAAACCCTGAAAGCTATAGAGGTTGTTCACTTGCCACCAAATACAACATCCAAGCTACAACCGATGGATCAGGGATTATAAAAAACATGAAATTCCATTACCGAAAAAGAGTCGTTAGAAAAATTATCAACCTTTTGGAAGAGAAAAGAGGAGCAGTTGAAATCAACTTGCTGGAACTAATTGCTGAACTGCATAAAGCTTGGTCAGATGTACAAGTTGCAACGACTGCTTATCGCTTTCTGAAAGCTGGTTTTATAAAACCCGGAAAGTCAACAGACAACGAGGTGATCGATGAAGCAGATCTTTCTACAGTATCGTATTTTATTACTTTCCCCTTTAAGGGATTAAGGGCTCCGTTCTCTTTACATCTTTTACATGTCACTTAATCACTATCTCTTATTCTTAACTTAATCTAACGTGCGCGTGACCTTCCAGGGCTTCCATTTCCTCTTACCATTTCTTTTCAAACTTTCTCCAAGTCACACAACACTTATTTTCTTGACACACATTTTTCTGGTATCAATTTTAGTCTCTATTTTGGGTTTTTCCTCCCCCATGAATTCTCTCTTCCCTTTTCTCTTCCAAACTCATCGTTCACTTTGTCCCTTGTCCACAATCGCCCAGTATCCACCTAATTCTATATACCACGCTCTTTCTCCCTCCATCTTCCCCTGTGCATCTCTCCAGCACGTGTTCCTACGATTTCCTTTCATAACCACATACCCTACACATTTTCATTTCTTCAATCATCCAATATTTACACTCATTCACCCACTCACCCATTCTGAAACGTAACATCCTAGAGTACCTGCACTCCTTTTTCAACTCACCCAAATGTTCTGAGACTTTTTCCATGTTGGATAATCTACACCATTTATTGTATTTTGACTCCACAATATTTTCCCACCTCTTCTCTTCCTGCTCATTGTTCATTTCTCCCTCTACTTACTGTCACTCTCTCCTCTTATCAAACATCCTACATTCCCTTCTAACTTGCCATCTCTCTTCCTCCAACCTTAAATGTCCCGTGTTTCCTCTCCTCTCTTTATTTAATATTTCCTGCAGGCATACTTGTGCAACTTTACTACCCTTACCACTCTTAAGTTTCTCTTCAAAATTCCAGACCCTTTTCCTCTGCCTTATCACCAATTTTTCTCTGCCTGTTCCTTCTCTCAGCATGTAACCTGGGCAGCTCCAACTCAAAAATCTCTCTTGCATATTTTCCACTTTTTTGTACTCCTTCCACCTCCAAATCTCCACTCCATAACACATCTCTGACCATACCAGTGAATTAAATACACATACTCTCATCTTCCGCTAACGAGTATATTTTCTTATTTCCTAGAACTGTACCCCCTTTTCCTTTCTTTTCCATTTTCTCTTCTAGGTCTGCTAACAATATGCTAACCAAATACGGACTTAGGGGGCACCCTTGCCTGAGACCCTTCCCTGTCCAGAACTCCTCTTCTTTATGTTCCCCAATTCTCACCCTTGTCTTCGTCTTCGCAAACACCTCTTTTATCCTATCAATCAACTCTTCGTCCACCCCCATTTCTTTTATTGCCTTCCATAAAACTTTCCTATTCACCGAGTCGAAAGCTGCCTTAAAATCTACAAAAAGAGCAAGCAGTTTTCCTTTCTTCTATCCCAAGTTCCTGTTGATAAGATAATGCAGAACGGAAATATTATCAACTGTCCCCATCCCTTTCCTGAACCCTGTTTGATTATATGGAATACTTTCATTCTCTTCAATCTGTTCTTCTAATCTCTTTCTGAGCACCTCCGCGTATATTTTATACGTTACTGGCAAGAGAGTGATTTCTCTGTAATCTTCCACTTTTCTACCCTCTCCTTCTTTAATAAAGGAATTACTAAACCTGTTCTCCACTCATTCGGCCATCTCTCCCCTCTCCATATTCTATTACATACTTCCAAAACCTCTCCTCTAACCCTTCTTTCGACAAATTTCAATGATTCATTTTCCATCCCATCTACGCCTGTTGCCTTGTTCCTTTTTAACTTCTCAATTACTTGATTCACCTCCTTTCTGGTCACCTCATTCCCTCTTTCAATGCCTCCCTCCTTAAACATTCTACCTTCCTCTCTCACCTTGCTATCCACCCCTCCTAGCAATTTGTTGAAATATACCGTCCATTCATCCATACTTATCTCTTCATTGATTACTTTCCATCCACTCCTTTCTCCATTAATCACCTCCCATTCTCTTCCTTCCTTTATTTCTTTCTCTACATCCTCCATGTACCTCGTCTTCTCCTCCTGTCATTTTACATCCAGTAATTTCTCATGTTCCTTTTTTCTTTTATTATACTCCTTTCTATCTACCTCTCCTCTTTTCCAATTCTTTAATGATAACTTCATCCGCTCCTTACTCTCTGAACATGCCACATCCCACCATCCTCTCTTTTTCCTTCTTTCTTCCCCTCTCGGCCCAATTTCTGCCACTATTTTCACCACCCGTCCCCTCATCATACACAACATCTCATCCACGCCTCCCCCATCTTCAATCACCACATTCTGTTCTTCCATTCTTTCCGTATATTCGCTTAGTTTATCCATTCCCCATTTGTCCATTTTTGCTTTTTTCTCTGTTGTCCCCTCCTTTTTCCTTCCCTCCCTTCTCCAATTTCCGCATTTCAACGTAGCAATGACCGGGGAATGTTCTGACCCTATTACATTCCCTACTTCCATTCTATCCAACAGCCTTCTAATCCTTTCCTCGGCCAGAATGTAGTCTATTACTGTTTCCCCTTTTCCTGCAAACGTAATTTCGCCTTCTTCATCCCCTTCCAAGTTCCCATTACAAATGAACCATCCTGTTTTTCCCAGAATTTAAAAAACAGAACCTTATCCCCCTGGTCCACCTATTTGTGCTTCGATTTTCCCTTGAAAGTCTCACTCTCATCATCCCATATCTCCCCTCACTGTTCCCGCATCCAAGCTTGATTTCATTTGCTTTCTGTCAAAAATTTTCAAATGGCAAATAGACGCTAATGAGCTAAATAAACTAAGACTGCAATAATCTACATCTGTATTTATTTTCTCACTTTCGGTGAGTATTTGTGTTTTGTTTCAGGGTTCTTGTAATTTTAAAGTAATGTTTTTAATAAAATTATACTTGCTACTTTCAGAAATGCCTAAACTTAAAAATAAATCTACGAATCGTGGGGAATGGACGGAAGAGAGTATGATAGTAGCTGCAAAATTGTCTTTAGAGAAGAATTTATCAATAAGAAAAATTGCCGAGAAATTCAATGTTCCTTATAGTACCTTGCATGATAAGATGTGTACAATAAAAAAGGGATTGGGAGTCAGTATGTCTCTAAAATTAGGCAGGTTCGGCTGTACTTTTACAGATGTTTACGCAAGGAAGCTAGTTGATTACATGGTAGATCACTTCCTCACAGATTTTCGAAAACAAATATAATGTCAGAAAAGTTTTTTTATTGTGATTTTTTGAAAAGACATCCGGAATTGTCGCTTCGTGAGCCTGAATCAAATAGTCTCACACGTGCAGTCAGCTTCAATAAGCCTCAAGTTGAGCGCTATTCCCAAAGTATCAAGAGTCTAATCAGAAGTGCCGTTTTCAACCATTTCAAATTTTTAATTGTGACGAAACAGGCGTAACTTGCGTTCACGGAAATTTGATGATCATTTCTCTAAAAGGAAAGCGTCAGGTAGGACAGCTCACTTCATCAGAATGCGGAAACAATGTGTCAATCCTGTTCCGCATGAGTCCAGCAGACACGTTCATTTCACTTCTGTTCGTTTTACCGACAAAAAGGATGAATCCGCGGTTGATGATTGATGCTCCGAAAGTGTTGGTGTTGCACAGCAGAACGGTTGGATGGATGGAGAGAATTTTCTTGTGTTTCTGATAAATTTTATCGGAATAACGGAATCAACAGAAGCTTCTCCAATTCTCATCGTGATGAACGGCCATGGCAGTCGCAAGGATCTTGATGTCATCGAGTATGCTCGTGCTCATTAGGTGCATCTTATGAGTTTACCTCCACACATGAGTCACAAGTTGCAACCTCTAGATCGGACATTCATGAAACCTGTCAAACTAGCATGTGCAGATGAGTACGCTTTGTGGATGTGCAGGAATCCTGATTTGAGAAGCAGTGATTACGACATCGCAGGTCTGGTGAACGAAGCTTATAAGAAGGTTTGCAAAATGGAAGAAGCTAAAGACGGTTTGCCTGCACTGGAATACATCCATTCAATCCGAAGATTTTCACGGACGCTGAGTTTGCACCTTCCTTGATCACGGATTTACCTCAGAATCAAGTGCAGGAAATTGGTTCACCTACTGCTACTTTCTCCATTCAACAACATGAATTCGTTGAATTTGAGGGTGATGAACAAAATGTGACAGAAGAAAATTCTGTTCAAAAAGCTGAGTTTGTCTCAAACCTTGAATAGCTGATGCCGCTTCCTGACTCTACCCTGCACCGAATTAATTCGCAAAAAGTTTTAATATCACAGTGCCCGGGGCTATCCGACAGTGTTTTTTCTTAACCTATTTTAAGTCTCTTTCCATTGCCTTTTTTCCTTTGTAACAAAGTTACAAGCATCCCGGTAGCGTACGGCCCTGTGGGCCTAGAAGTAGGAGTGGGGAAAGCAACCCCAGTCCTTATTACCACAATTCTCCCCCGAAGCTCCAGTCTTGTGCTCACTGCACGATAATTATCTGGAGACCTCCCCGCTACCTCCCAAGGAGACACCACGCCATCCTCACCGACGACTCCACGAGTTCCCTAAGCATCTTGGCTTCATCGCCCGGGTGACACCCAACATCGCTTGCCTGCTCTCGGCTTCGCCCCCCGGTTCGGGCTTGGGAGATTTGACATCCCACTCTTCTGTAAGTTGGTTTAATAAACCCTATTCTATTTTACTTGTTTTCCTTCTCTAACTTCACCCGTTCTCACCTTCAGATCCGTCCCAATCCCTCAATTTGCGACTCACGTCACACCTTTACAGCTAGTTTGTTTCTTATGCATCTAATTGCAATTTGCTACTAGAAGCCCTGACATTATAACTAATCTTCTATATTAATATACATCAAATTAATTTGATATAGAATTTTGGAAATTATTTATAGTTCCTGATGTGATACTTACTGGATCTGCAGCTGCAGAAAAACAGTTCTAGGTTTTATCAAATTCTACGGCTTGGTATCGAAATAAATACCTGGCGAAATAGAACTACTCACGATATCATAGTGTCCTTCAGCACCTGAAATATGATAAATGAAGAAATTAAATTTCTGGGCAAGACAAAGAAAATTCGCAAAGATTTTTCAGTTAATAATGACAAGAAACTTGTTTTTAAAGGTTACCCTGTATATGAAATTGTCGGACGCCCACCCTCCCTAGGTCTCTCCTCTGTATCTGCGACTTCTTATCGCAGGTTTTGTTAGCTTAGTTATTCAAATAGTGTGCGATTTTTTTAAGAATATCGTATGTTTAAAGATATTTATTACTATGCAAACTTCGTTTCCAACTTCGCCAAATCTGTATTCTATAGATTAGAATCCAGTATACGCAGTTTTTCGACGACATCGAATTTTATAACCCCAGACGCCAAAGGCTTTACAATAAATTTGAGTCCAGACGCCAGAAGCTTTAGAATAAAGAGTTTGATTTTTCTTTACCGTCATTCAGTTCCCTTCTGTGACAGCAAACTTTTCTACGAAAATGGGGAAACAATTCTACTTGAAACTCCTGATATTTTGTGTGGTTTTTAGGCAAGGAATTGTGGCGTCATCTCAGGAAAATATAGGTAAGTTGGACTTTCCTTAGATGAAATCTTTTTTAAAAAAAGTCAGAAAGATCTCATATATTATAAAAATATATGAAAAAAATGTGTGGGTGGCCCTCGAAAAGTTCGAAAGTAAAAATTTAAAATATAAAATCTGCTTTCATACGATGATAATTAATTTTGTAGTAACATATTGTACACTAATTTTGACATACGTGGCACGGAATAGATAAGAATTGTGACGTGATTTCATATCAAACATCGGGGACGAATTATGTCAAGTGTTCTAATTGGTCTTTTATTGGCTTTTATTACAAATAAAAAATTGTTTTCATGAGGGATAGGGAAGTGGAAGGAAATGAGAGAGGGGAAGTGGGGTAGTGAGGGGTATTAGGGGAGGGGAAGTTAGTGTAGGTGAAGGGAAGTAGGGGAAATTATCAGAAATGAGGTTGAGTAAGGTGGGGAAGTGTGGTCTGTGTAAGGTTAGTGGGGGAGGGGTTGGTGTTATCTGGAGAAGCAAGGAGAGGGAGTAGTAGTGTTGGCAGGAGTACGGGAAGGGGTTAGCGAAGGATTAGATGAGAAATGAGTCACTGATAGTTTAGCCTTGTCCGATTTTAGGCTAGTGTCACTTTGAGATTGTCAAGTTCAAGGTCCATTTCCTTGAACTTGGATAACTTTTTTTGATCAAACTTTTTTGGCCTCAACTGCAAGTCACAGTTAGTTCGGATTTTTTTAACTTGCTTTTAACTGTTTAACTCGAGCGAGGCAATGATCAATTAAGGTTAACAAAAATAATTGTGTAAGTAGTACATTATTATTTTTAATAATAATCTCTTAAATAATAACAGAAAGTTGTGGTTTGTTCTGAAATTTTCAACCTTTTGTCCGCGCTCAGTGCTCTGCAGATGAAATGGTAATTTCTCATTCTGGTCACAAGATAATATGCATGATTGATCGAAAAATAGTAGATTAATTTGAATCTGTTTCTTAGTGTGGTAAAGGGTGTAAAGAAAATCTAAAATTATTAAGACTAAGAAAACTGATAAGGTATTGGAGTAAATAGTATAGTAAATGACGCTAATAGAATAATTTGTATCCTTCTTACAGAGAACTCATCAGCTCTTCTTATTCGTGAAAGGCGTGCATCAAAACCTTCGTCAGAAGCGTCTACTTCATCTGGAAAAACTGGAAAAAAGCGCAAGCATCCGATGGAGCCTCCCGCACGTGGAGTAGGAAGGGTCAAACCTGCTCGATGGGATAAGCCCCTTCCTACCGGAATGGTCCGGATTTACTATGGGAATAAGGAGGTGGGCATTGGTATCGTAGCAACGCCAAGGGTTTTCGTCTCGAAGGCTCACTTTTTTCCTGCAGAAGTTCTTGCGGGAGAGTTTCATGTTGAATACCGTGGCGAAGATGGTATGACAGTTAGCCATGATATAATACGTGTAAAGCCAAATGTGTTATACAGAGAAAAAAAGGACAGAGAATGGGGGCCCAACGATGTTGCCCTTCTTGACACTAATGGTGACATGCCAAAGGCAAAATTGGTATCCCAAGTGCTTAAGGAAACAAAACTCTTTACACGCGAACAAATCTATTGGATTGGTTCAAGAACAGGATGCGTCGAACCTTCCTATAATTTTGAATTTTAGTTCAAGTCTTGAGTTGGCGCACTAAATAAAGAATCTTCCAAATATTACATGCTTTTTTTATTCTGACCATGATTATACTCTTGATATTTTTGCATTTATATTTAATCAATATAATTTTCTTTTCTAACAAATCTAGATTTTCAAAAATAACATTAACAAGTTTTGTTCGATTTATTAAAAAAAAATAATACATAATTTTTTTTGAACATTTTAGGGGCCATTTAAACGTTACATGACACTGCCAGAGGGTGGGGGTTACAAAATTTTGTGACGATTTATATGTATGTGTGGAAAGTTCATTCTTTTTAATTAAAAAGTCTACTATCATATTCCTCGTTCATAAGTCTCGTACTTCAGTTGAAAATTCTAATATTTGGATGAAAGTTGAAATACTTTGTTAAAGGATAATTTTATTTGATGAAGATTTACCTATTTTATTCAAAATTAATTTCTCTAAATGGAAATTCAACTACTCTATTGTTGTTAAAAAATTAATCGTTTTCAGTTGAAAATTCAACAGTTTGATTGAAATTTCATGTATTTTGTTGTAAATTTGTCAGTTTTTGTAAAGAAATATTCTCCTTGGTTGAAAATACAATTACTTGTTGTAAATTTGAAATACTTTCTCGAAAATTCATTTTATAATTTCAATATCCATTTTCTTGGTTGAAAATCTGATCACCTTGTTAAAGACTCGTCTTTTTCTCGTTGAAAATCAATTTTTTTAACTGCAAATTTAACCATTCCATTTATGATTGAAAATTGTTTCGTTACGCTTAAAAATCAACTATTTGCTTGAAACTAAACTTTTTGGTTGATAGTTCATATTTTTGTTTCGAGGGTTTAAATATTTTGTAGAAAATTCGCCTGTTTGGCTTGAAACTTTATATTTTTTGTTAAAAAATTGGCCTTATAGTATAAAATTCAACAATTCTGTAATTTTTTCTATCTTTTGAAATCTTGTAAAAATTTCATCCTTTTTTTTATTTTTTTTTTGTCGAAAATTCAAGTAGGTGATTACAAATTCAACTGTTTCATAAAGTCATCTTTTTT
>JAWWEA010000021.1:2076843-2088610 GCA_035222095.1 Andricus quercuspetiolicola | reverse complement strand
GTTCTGGAAGTAGTCGAGTGCTCGAAAAGACGTTGTATTCTGGAAAATTGATAAATCTCGTCTAACAGGAAGACCGTAAAGTGTCTCCCATATTGAATACTCTAAAACTAAAATTTAAAACATAACAATCTCCTGGGTTTAACGGAAGTTGGTACACCTTTATTAATTCGGTAGTTAGGCAATGAACTTGTTAGATTAGCGAGCTTTGTGTCTCGTAATTACCTTAAGAAACAACCGTTGCACTTGTGCATTACAGAAGCGGGACAAAAGGATTTCTCGTCGTGGCGAAGCGAGGGCAAAACCCGTTTTACGGGATGCCGGAGACCTGTGGGTTGGCGTAAACGTCATAGGGATATTTTGATCCCACTGGGTGGTCTTCTTCCGATCGATGTTTAGCCGCCACCGTAGTCACGGGACACTTTTTAGAACACTGTTCACATATTCCTTCTCTTCCTATTCCTTCATCTGCCCGTAATTAATTAGCGGACCAGCGCCTTAAGAGATCCATCTCAGATCCCAACTAGTGCCTCAATAGCGCCATTACAGGGTCCCAATTGTGTTCGATTTAGCGCCCCATTAGCACAAGATAAATTAAAGAAAATACTCATAAAAAGAGGGAATAGCGGAAAGCGTGTTAAGTCTGAAATATGATAGTGATTTACAAACTTATTAAGTCATTATTGAACTCTACTGTTACAGGGACATCTTTCGCAATATTCGTAAACTGTAAAAATGTATCAACAGGAAACGTACTAAACGTTATCTAAGTTTGTAGGTGATTGAGAACCAATCTATTTAGATTCTCACATTTTCGAAATAGGAAAGGTAATCCAATAGATTATCACATTTTCCAAATATGAAAAGTAATCCAAACATTTTTATATATTTATAACATTGCTAATATTGCATATATTCTTTGAAACAGAAAAAAGTTAATTAAAAGCCTTTTTTCGGAAAATTGAGGTAAAAAATATTTGAACTCAATTTAAAAAAATCTTAAAAATTCATAAGCAAACCCTGTAGACTGGAAACGAATCATGAGTTTATTACTCACCTCGAAATTCGGGGTAACAAGACGCTTTGCCGTTAATGATATATAATATCTCATAATTGTTTTAACTTCGAGGTTGAATAACAATTTAAGTAGTATACTAATGACAGTTCTGGAACACCTCAGTCGGTAAAACAGTAAATATTAGTTACCTACGTTCGGTAAATGTAAACAATATCATCAGTCGGTGAAGTAGGAACCTGCATTACCATCATTAGGTAAAATAGAAATCTGCATTACCATAAGTCGGTAAGGTAGGAATCGGCTATACATTCTCACCTCTTTCGACAAAGGAGTTTCCTACTTTACCGACGAAGAAACAAGGGTTCCATTTAGGCGGCATACGTGGCTAGGGGGATCCCCGAGTTTTAGAACATGCTAAAAATGCAGGTGGAGTCGGGGTCAATCCATCGTTCAGTTCAGTACAGTGAAAGTGAATAGAAAAAATTATTGCAGAAGATAGAATATCAAGTAAAATTACAACATTATTAGTATATACAGTCTATACCTAGTGCAAAATGATCCTCGACGAGTGCCTAAAACTTATTTCTAGTATCGAGGAAGCAAAAACTCTACTTTCAACATCAAGGAATGTACAATTGAACAAAGTGACGCGATGGAGAGATCAGTATATACTGTGTTTAAAAACAGTGCGAAAGGAATTGCCATGTATACCACGACTAGCAATAAACCAGAAAAGAAAGTGTCTAAACATTATAGAACATTTGGAATGTCTCAGAGCTCGTTTCGAATTGCTCGCTAAAAAGGGAAGCGGGCTTCAAAAGAAACACGATGACATTAACGATCGAGTGCAATGGATTGACGTAGATAAAGCATTCGATAGCCGAATAAAAACATGCATTGTCGCCAACCTGGTTCACAAGGATGTTCTTGCCTTCCTAGATGATGCCCAAATACTCTTTATTCTACATGTGGGCCGAGTCTTGCGTGACCATAGGGCTTTGAAAATCAACACTGTACTTAATGCATATTATCTCAAGATTGGTAAGCAGGAGCCTGATGTAATGAACTTCAAATCAAAAAATGAAGAAATATACGCCACTACAAATTTCAAGTTGTGGTTTGCCAACAACCTGAGATATCCTATCTTGACTGAAATGGAGGACTTTCAAGAAAAAGACTCTGGATGGACTCTACACTCTATTGTGAAATTGGAAGTGAACATCAACAAACTAAACCCCATGAAAGGTAGCTCATACATCAAACTTCCTGGATGGATTGAAAACAAAAAAGCCTGTGTCAAGTCAAAAATAAAGATGACGAGTGCTTCAAATGGGCTATACTATCAGCCATACATCCAGTGAATAAAAATCAGTATATACCTAACCGTGTGTCCAGCTACCAACAGTACAAGGATGAATTAAACTTTTCTGGAATAAAATCCCCAGTTGGATTGAAGGATGTTGCAAATTTTGAAAAGAAAAACGATATCTCAGTGAATGTGTACGGTTTAATAAAGAAGAAGCAGAGGTTTTCAGTAGTCCCTCTTCATCTTACTTCACAGGTGAAGGATACTCATGTGAACCTCCTCCGAGTTGAAAAGGTCTACGTGAACGAAGACAGCAGCGACGAAGAAGATAACAATGAACAGGAAAGCAGAACCCAGTCCTTCAACTTCCACTATGTTTGGGTAAAAGACCTTTCGCGACTAGTTAGCCGCCAACTATCGAAACACGATGGGAAAAAATATATATGTGAACGATGCTTGCACTACTTTTCAAGAATAGAGAAGTTAGCTGCCCATAGTGAAGATTGCAAAAAAGTGAATGACTGTAAAGTTTTGCTGCCAAAACCAGGGAAAAATATAATTGAATTCAAAAATTTCAAGTACAGAGAAAACGTACCTTTCATTATTTATGCGGATTGTGAGTCCCTATTAATACCAACTGGAGACGCACAAAAACAGAGAACAAACACTAAGGTTTTCCAAAAACATGAAGTTTTTGACATAGGGTACTTGTTTAAGTGCAGCTACAACGATTCGCTATCATTCTACAACTCCTGTCCTGAAGGTTTAGAACCAGCAAAGTGGTTTTCTCTAGAGTTGCTGCTAATTGCAAATAACTGTGAGAAAATACTGGCATCTCCAGTTCCGATACAGAAACTAACACCGGAGCAACAGGAATCTTTCGTTGAAGCCACTTCTTGCCACATCTGTCAGAAGGCCTTACATCCACCTATGAGGAAGGTCCACGATCACTGTCACCTCACTGGAATATATCGTGGTCCTGCGCATGAACACTGTAATCTAGCTTATCAAGACTCCAACATCATACCTGTTGTATTCCACAACTTGAGTGGCTACGATGCTCACTTTATCATCCGTGACGTCGCAACACAATTTGAAGGAAAGGTGAAAGTTCTGGCATTAAATAAGGAAAAATACATATCTTTCACAAAATATGTACAGGGAACACAGATAAAATTCCGATTCATTGACTCATTCAGATTCATGGCATCGTCCTTAGAAAAGTTAGCATCGTATCTCACTGAATACAAAATTGTGAGTGCAATGTTTTCTGGAATTAAGAGTGAGAAAGTTGAACTTTTAACGAGGAAAGGTGTTCTCCCCTATGAATACCTAGACTCGAGGGCGCGACTAAAAGAAAATAAACTTCCACCAAAAGAAAATTTTTATAGCACCCTCAATGACTCATCAATATCTGATGAGGACTATGAACATGCAAAACAGGTATGGTGTGCATTTAATGTTAAGACTATCGGCGAATATGTGAAGCTATATATGAAGACAGATGTGTTGTTATTGGCTGATGTGTTTGAAAATTTCCGAGAACAGTGTCTCGTGGCTTACGGTCTCGATCCAGCACATTACTATACGACTCCTGGCTACACATGGGACGCCATGCTCAAATATACAGGGGTAAGATTGGAACTCCTCACTGACGTTGATATGCTATTAATGATTGAGAATGGTAAGAACGGCGGAGTAAGCCAATGCTCCAACCGATACGCCATTGCTAACAACAAATACATGGTAGTTTTCAACGAAAGTGTGGAGGTGATCTATATTGTATATTTCGATGCAAACAACCTTTATGGTTGGGCAATGGGACAACCTCTTCCTTATGGTGGTTTCGAGTGGGTTACAAATTTAGAAAGTTTTGATTTCAATGTCCCAGATGATTCACCAATTGGTTATATTCTAGAAGTTGATTTGTACTATCCACCCGAGCTTCATGATGAGCATAATGATTTACCGTTCTGTCCAGAACACTCGAAACCACCGGGTTCCAACCAGAAGCTTCTAACTACCCTCCTACTGAAACATAAGTACGTTCTTCATTACCGAGCTCTCAAACATGCTCTTGCAAACGGTCTTGTATTAATAAAAATTCACAGAGTACTTAAATTTAATCAGTCAACATGGCTGAAGAGTTACATAGATTTCAATACAGAAAAGAGAGCACTAGCTAAAAATGAATTTGAAAAGAACTTGTACAAATTAATGAATAATGCAGTATACGGTAAGACAATGGAAAACGTACGAAAGCATGTAAACGTGAAACTCGTAACGAAGTGGGAGGGTAGGTATGGAGCAGAAGCCCTCATAGCTAAACCGAACTTCCACATCCGAGCCATTTTCAGTGAAAATCTCGTGGCTATAGAGTTGAAAAAGACAGAAGTTTTCTTTAATAAGCCAATCTATGTGGGGCTGACAGTGCTGGATGTATCTAAAATCCTAATTTATGATTTTCACTACGGTTACATGTGTAAAAAATATCGTAACAACTGCAAATTATTGTACACTGACACGGACAGCTTAATATATGAGGTGAAGTGTCAGGACATTTATGCCGACATGGAAGAAGATATGCAAAAGAATATTCAACAATTAGATACATCAGATTACCCTCGAGACATTTTTTTCAGAATAACGCAAAGAAATAAGAAAGTTTTAGGCTTGATGAAAGACGAATGCAATGGTGAAAGAATTATAGAATTTGTTGGTTTGCGAAGTAAGATGTACAGTATCCGCGTCAATGTTGAGGACTTTGTTAAAAAAGCTAAAGGTGTAAAAGCAGCTGTCGTAAAGAAAATTATTACCTTCGACGATTACACTGAATGCTTACGAAATTTGAAAATCCAATCTAGAAGGCAATATGTAATCAGTCCAAGATTGCACAACGTCGAAACGATTGAACAACAAAAGATTGCGCTCAATCCTTATGATGATAATCGATATTTACTCCCAAACAGCACAGATAGGGATCGTTCATGAACTACGTTACACATTTTTTCTTTGCTCAAATAGAGATGAGAATATCATTCCCATAAAGTTGAAAATGATAGAACGATATAAACAGAAGAAAAACGCGTGACGTAGTATATAAACGATCCCATACCCTTGCATGGGGGCATTATAGAATCAGAGCGATGGATGACGATAACGTTTTAAGTAAGAGTGATGAAGAATTGCTAAATCTTCCAGTAAAAGATTAGGTTGAGGGTGTAGATATGAATTACAGGGGGTTTTCTCTAAATAATTGTAGATAGTAATTATAAAATTTTCTCAGTGTAAATAATTGTAAATAGTAGTTAAGAGGATTGTAGCGAATAAAAACAAGATATACTTATATGTATTTCTTGGTTTTATTTATCAAAAACCTTACACCTAGTTAGTATAAGCGTACATTTGGTATTATAAATCTCATAATTTAGTTTAACATTCAATCATTGTTGATTCATCGTTAGTTCAACGTTGATTCAACATACGCTCATCGTTAATTCAATATTGGTTCATCGTTGGCTTAAAAAATTACACAGAGTTAATACAAAATTGCACAAAGTTGATTCATAATTGCAAACAGTTGATTACATATCTGATTTATCTATCCAGCTGTTGTAAGAACTGTCAAAACCTAACCACTTTACATATATTTTGTTGCCACATTTTTCGATTACTTTTCCACAAGATATACGTCTGGATGTTGAACTTTGAGAAGTTCTTGCTCATAAAATCCGACAGCAATGGGTTGCTCTCGATAGTCTTTAAGCCTGTACGTCACTGGATTCGTCAGCATAACCTGATCAACAGTGAATATCTCTGTCGTCCAATTGGGAGTGTATCCTTTTCCAAAGACATGCTTGTGCTTGCTTAATCGAACTCTCTCACCAACTTTGAACTTTGACCTCCTCTTCGATATATTTCGTAGTTTTTAATCAAAATATCTATCCCCTTATAGTTACCTCTCAAGGTAAATTGTGGCTACATCTTATTCTTGAGTTTTCGATTAAATCTTTCACAGACCGATGCCTTTAGATTACTATGCGTTGAGTAGAGACTGATGCCGTATCGTTGCAACAGTTTTTTGAAATGTGAATTATAAAACTCTTTGCTTTCATCGGTGTGTAAGTTTTTTTGGTACACGTCCCTGCACAAGTATAGATTGCATTGCTGAAGTGACATCTGGTCCACTCTTGCTTTTAACAGGAACCGCATATTTAAAGAAAATATCTACGACGGTAAGTAAATACTTATAGCCACTATTCTCACGGTCATAGGGTAGCATTTCAACCAAATCTGCCTGCCATGTCCCTTCTGTACTACGCATTTGCACGAGACGACGCGGATAATTCCTTCTAGCAGGTTTGTGTAGTTCTGTGACTACTGTTAATTTCTGTTTGTCCATTCTCGAGTGCGTTCAATCGA
This sequence comes from Andricus quercuspetiolicola, assembly GCA_035222095.1. NCBI lineage: Eukaryota > Metazoa > Arthropoda > Insecta > Hymenoptera > Cynipidae > Andricus > Andricus quercuspetiolicola. The sequence continues at coordinate 2,081,867 of JAWWEA010000021.1, read as the reverse complement.
GCGTCCAACTGCAGTTTTTTTAGTTTCTCGTTGATTGATTCTTCGAGTATACGTATCGTCAAATTATTATTATCAATCTCGCTTCGCATAGATGATGTGACTTCATACACAGTACGTACCTCGTTTTGCACAATTCACTGAACAAGTTCCAAATTGACTGCGTCGTATTGTTCTTTAGCCTCACTAACGTTACAAACTCTCTTGCCGTGTACGTCGTAATGGCCGTCAGAGGTGATCTTGAATTCAACACCAGGCGGCCCACGGCTTGCTGCAGCTGTTCGATCCAGGTGACGTCCAAACACGTCGATACTCATCGTGATACTGACGATAGTGTTACAAGTGTTACTGTCTTTTGAAAAATTCGTATTTTTTGCTTGAAAATTCAATTACACCAGAACCACAGTTTCGTAACCCGCAGCTTAGTAATTCCTAAAAATGCTGGCCGCGCTGTTTCTCAGGGGATTAGGGCGAGAGACGGTTGTGATCACGTGTCGGAAGGGACGCAGAACGCGAGCCTCAGTCGAGTTTATAACTATATATAGATTGGAACTGGCAGTTCCTCATACATTCAGCACAACTGGGTACATCATGGGCTCGACCAATTCGGTTTATTCGATATGGATTCTTTGGTTTTTAAAATCTTCAGTTATTTTTCGATTTATACGATTCGCACAGAGTCGCTGAAAGAATTATGACAATTTATTGATTCGGAGTATAAAGAACTGCTTGAGCGAATTTTGAGAATGTTTAAGGCTTTGAAATCCTATTTTCTATCTCAAGATAGACCTCCAGTTATGATTTTGGATTTTTTAAAGCATGATATAGGTGAATGTTTTCTATGATTTGTCCACTCGTTAATGTTAGTCTGTCACGTCAATATGGTCAACCTCGAGAAAAAATTATCAGAATTGCAGAAATGAATGCGATATTTGATTAAATTTTTGAAACTTTGCTTTATCGCAGCAACAAGAATTTTGTTCCTCTCAGTGTCAAAAACATTCTCAAGAAACTTCGAAAAGAAGGGAAAGGTAGAATCTGCGATGATTTTCTGGCGAGAGTAAAAATTTTTTATTTCAACACTCTTCAATATCTGCAAGAGTGGCCTCAAGATTACTCTGACTTGAAGGTTTTCCAATGGCTATATTTCAGACCAAATACTGAAATATATAATAGGTCATGTAAGGTCGCTTACTTTTGGGTAGAAAGGGTGGCATAGCTGTCCCGGTTATGTATCTGCACCATCTCGTCTAAGCAATGCAGGCGCGTACCAAAAAAATTTTCTAATCTCGTTCAACTGTTTTTGACTTAAATGAAAACCTTTTTGGGTTAAAATATCATCAATTATACTTTAAATAAAAATTCATCTTCTTTGTTTGAGAATTCAATTGGCTGGTTAAAAGTTGAACTAGTTTGTTAAACTTCAATTTTTTCTAAAAGGACTCATCATTTTAGTAGCATTTTCAGCTGTATTGAAATACGATTAAGGCCACATGGTTACCTAAAATTATTATTATCTTGGTATTAGTTTGTTGATTTAATTGTATTCGACTAAAATCGCCAAGCTTTGCAAATTAAATTGAAGAAGATATTAAAGCAATACACTGACCAGTAGAGTGATCTTTTTTTGTTAATTTTCATGCATATCGCTCCCATATTTGTTTAAATCCACAAAAGAATACGTCAAAAAAAACCAGTCATTCTCCTTTTCTTAACATATTCTTAGTCTACTAGAAAAGTCCTTTCGAAATCGCTTAACTTGATGTGGAAGAAAGAATGAATTAAAGTCGATAATTTATTCGGTGCAGTCCAAGTCATCTGATCGCGAAAATTTTTATGTCTGAGTGTAGTTAGAGCGTAATTCAGGAAATATGGTTGCTTGGTGGTAAAACAAAATCCCACCAAATATTTTTTGAAAATTCGAAAAAATGGCGGAGATATGAGGCTTTGAGGTTTTGGTCAACTTTTTTTTAAATGACGTATCTTGGGTTCCAATTAACCAATTTAACATCTTGACGTCTCAATTTGCTTGCTTTAAGATACGTTTGAAAATGAAAGAATTCAAAAAAAATTTTGTTTGAAAATTTTGAAAAAAAATAAAAATGAAAACCGCGCTTCCCAAAAAATTGGCGTTTTTCATTTTATTTTTTCAATTTTTTGCCAGGGGAAGATATAAGTGTAATCCACAAGTCCTGAAATTATTAGACTGGGTTAGCCACTGGTTTTCAAGAAAAAAATTCAAACGTCAGGTCTTCTATAGCGCGGCGCGGCAAGTAGGGCAAATTAAAGTGTCGGTGGAAAAATTAATTGTCAAACCTCAATTATTTGCATCATGTTTAAATTTTTTTATAAATGAAAATAAATGAAATTCTGCATACATTGTTCACATCTGATTTTTCGAAAAAGGTTTTTAATACTGTTTTGTTTCATGAACAAAATGACAATAACTAAAATTTTTGACTTTTGAAGAATACCACTCGTTATAAAATATTTCAATTCATTCAAAAAGATCTGGAATCAATGACATAACTATTTAGAAATATTTTTCAGTGGAACTGTAGAAGTTCAAACATTCATTATATCTGTTATAAACAAATAAGTGGATGAAAATAATTTCGTAGGGATCAGCGATGTGTGTTCACTTGATTTCAAGTAAATTGTATAATATGTAGACAAAAAGGGTTTGTGAGTTGGATTAATAAAAATAAAATTATAATTTGTGATGTAGTAAACAAACTATTATTTGTTATTATTAGAGAAGCTTGTGAAACGCGCAAAATTCGTCGCATCAAATAATTATTTGCCTTAATATTGATGATTATTATTTGGGTGCAAACGTTACTTGCTTTAATAATTATTATAATTTTAATGACAAAAAATTTATGGTAAATAAGCACATACATTGACATTATTATTGATTGACCGAATGTGATGACAATGAGTCATTGGCAGTTGATTCCAAGATGCAAAATAGTTTTTTAGTTCATAAGATACGATAATACGACAAGAAAACTTTATTTATAAAATTTTTGATAACAATAATAATTGTCAGTCCTTGCGCAAGTCTTCAAACAACGGTTGAAGTTTAGTTATTTGCAGTAAATTATGTTGAAAAAATTAACTCTATATCTCGAAATATAGCCAGAGAGTTAATTTGGTAAATAAGTTTGCTTAAACAATTATTAAGCCGTAATTACTGTATAATTTCGTACACCTTTCTTACAAATAGTGGTAGCGGATAATAGTTTATACAATTTTCTTACTATATAACCAATTATTTATTAATTTTCATTAATCTAACTCGCAAATTCCCTTTGTCTGTAATTTCTAACAAATTATTTTAAATTAAGTGACAATAATTGCTAACCCTTACGAAATTATTTTCACCAACTTATTTTTTTATAACAAATTCAATAAATGTTTAGACTTCTGCAAATCTACCGAAAAACATTTCCAAATTGTTTTGTCATTGATTCGAGATCTCTTTGAATGATTCCAAATATTTAATAACGAACGGTATTCTTCTTGACTCAAAAAATTCTCTTGTCCTCTTATTTATGAAATAAAATTAATTAAAAACCTTATTTTAAAAAAGGATGTAACGGTGTATGCTGAATTTCGTTAATTTTCATTCGTAAAAAAATGTCAAATATGATGAAACGAATTATGATTTGAAAATTAATTTGTCTACGGACACTTTAATTTGCCCTACTGAGCCGCGCTGCGGCATAGAAGACCTGACGTTTGAATTTCTTCTAAAAAACTAGTGCCAACTCCGCTCCAATAATATCAGGGATTTTTTTATTTTTTTATTTTGAAATATATTTTAAAGCAAGTAAATTGAAACATCGAAAAGTTAGATCCGTTAACTGGAACCCAAGATACGTCATTTAAAACAAAAAGTTGCCCAAAATCTCAAAGCCCAATATCTCCGCCACTTTTTCGAATTTTTGAAAAATATTTGGTGGGGATTTTTTTCACCACCAAGCAATCATATATTCTGAATTGTAGAAAAATTCCATTCCGACGCGAAAATTCCCGTGAGCAGTAGACGCAGAATCTACCATTTACAACAAATGAAGAGATCACATCCACGCAGAGAAAGTTTTTAAATTCGTTCTAAGTGTTGTTTAAAATTCCTGAATGGTTAAAGAAAAGAAACCGAAAGATGCTAATTTTCAATCAAATACATGAATTTCCAAACGAATAGTTAAATTCTCCAATTTTCATCAAGAAAGCTTTTTCAATAAAGAGAGAAAAAAAATTCAACCAATTCGTTCAATTTTCAAGCTAAAAATCTGAAATTTCTGCGAAAAATTTGAGTTTTCAATCCATAAATATAAATTTTCAATAAAAAAGTGAATTTTCAACCAGAAATATAGACTCCTCAACCAAAAAATATTATTTTTGTACCGGAAATAATTGTATTTTTAATCCAAGAGATGGATTTTAATTGAAATTATGAATCTTCAGCTGGAAGAGTTAAACCTTCAAGTAAAAAGAATAAAGTTAAAGCCAAATGAACGACTATTCAACTCTGGAAATGATTTCTTTTTCTAAAAGTATTTCTATCGATTTTTCTGGTTCCGACTCCTGCTTTTGGAAAATTTGCAACTTCTTAGGACCAACGAGGATCGTTGGAACAAATCTGAACTTTAGGGTGGGAGAAAAATGTATATTTTCCATTATTGGGCTACAATAGCATCTATGGAGCTGGAATTTTTGTTTTATTTCAATCTTAATGATTTGCAATTTAAAATTCTTCCATTTTTTATATTTATAACTAAACTAATAATAAATATATATATATATATATATATAATTTAAAAAAAAGGTTAAACACCTACCACAGTGTCCCAGTGGGAGCAGCTGTCATATAAAAATGACACCGGCTCCCAGTAGAACCGCGGTAAACCACATTAATGGCCACGTCTCACGACCGTGAGATGAGTGGCACTATGAAATTATGAAATTACGACGACAGGCCGGCGAAACCTTCGTGTGTCTTGAGGACACGAAGCGACCCA
>JAWWEA010000021.1:999615-1010690 GCA_035222095.1 Andricus quercuspetiolicola | reverse complement strand
GAGAAGTCACACTGGAAAGATTGAAGATGAAACGGAACATCAAACCCTTTGATGGAGAAAAATACAACTATCTAGAGTTTAGAATACGTGCCTTATTTACAAAATAAGACGTAATTAAAGTAAATTCTGGTTAATGTGACTGATGAGTGGAATAAAGCTGAAAGGACTATCAAATGTGTAATTGTTTAGTACTTATCCGATATTCAAAATGTTCAAATAACTGAGCAAACCACCGACTTCATTTGCAAGCACATCTGGTTTTACTTTTATCGCTAGGGTCTGTCTACCTCTGGGATCACCAGAAGAAAGTCATTGACTGCCTACACTGCCAGTGGCAGTCAAAAGACGATGTCAAATATGCCCCAATAACGTAAAAATCCATTAAAATCAGTAGAAATATCTTGAAATTCTTTGTAATCTTTTTAAATTACTTAAAATCTTTCAAATGCTTGGAAATTTAGTTATATTCTTCATATCCCTTGAAATTGTTGAAATACGTTGAAATCCCTTGAAATTTTAATTTATTCCCTAAAGTTCTCTAGAAATTCATTAAACCCCCTTGAAATCTTTAGGAATCATTAAAATCCATTAGAATATGTAGAAATCATTTGAAATTCCATGAATATAAATTGAATTCAAATTATTCATTAAACTGCTCTAAACAAACCATTTAAATAAAGTGCACGCGCGCATTTACGTCCCTGGCTTTTTATTTTCTAATATTTAAAACATAAACTATTTAAAAATTCATAATATCAAATTTTTAAATATTAAAGATTTCTAAAAATGTTTCACAAAAGAGTTAAGTAATTTAAGAAATTATTATTTGAAAAAAAAACTCTTTCGTAATTTTAATATTTTCATGAACACCAATATTTTTCACGTATATGGAAATCATCACTGTTATTGTCACATATTGTTAAATTTTAAATATCAACATTTTTTAAATCTTCAATTAAAAATTGTTTATATTTGAGAAAATTTACATGTACAATTGACAATTCAGAAATTATTGAATTTAAAACGTCTAACAAATTGTCTAATATTACAAAAACAAAATTTTTTTTTTTTAAACGCTTATTATGTGCAATTGTCTAAAAATAGTAATGGTTCAAACCCATTTCAAATCATGCATGTTCAGGATGCTCAGGATTAGCTTGCCTATGAAAGATGTATTTAGACATGGAAAATGAAGAGATACGTTCTTTTTTAAATTATGTTTGAGAACGAATACATTTCAGTATGCGTGGTTATTATACTAGAACTATTATGAAGGTAAGGACAGGGGTCCGTTTATAAAACGATTGTAAAACTACGAATATTCTCTACTCATATTTAGTTCTTGGAATTCACGATCAGGTACAAGGGTCATGCACTCTCGCCGAATTGTGGGTTTAGAGTTTGACGAGGAACAAAAGAGAAGACGAGACGAGTATATCATCAAGTCTCACACGATACGCATGATGTTCTGCTTTGATTAATAAATTCTCTGATAATAAGTTTTATACGTCTATCTTCATTACTGAACGAGGTGTACTCAAAACCAAAATAGTTATTCTCGCGAAAGTAAAACTAACGAGAAATACCTTACAGGTAAAACATAGTCCTTCGAGCCGGATGACTAGTTTTTTACTAGTCTTCCCTTTTAAATATTATACGTGCATTCGGAAAACGTACAATTTAATAAATTGTGTTTGTGTCAACGACCTTACAGACAATAGAGAAAAGTGAACTTGTGTGTATTTGTGCAACGCTGTATTACCGCAAGACGATTGTGACATTATACAAAATTGTGGCTGTTCAAAATCAACAAAACGACACGAAGATCTAGCAGGTTTGCACGAGAAATCTGAGAGCGTCAAAATTGAGTCATCACGTCATATCTTCATGCAGCATTCGAGATACGAACGACACATCCCTTGTTTGTTGTAAGAACAATACGTTGATGCGTGTTTGGGCCTATGCTCTACACGATAATTGGTAAGTGCTTTCTGGAATCACTAAATCACACGCGTTGGTTCGATTTTATATTGCCTCTACCCAAAATGTCACACGAAAATCAGATTAGAACTTTGCAGGCGCGACGCGATGCGATAAAAGGTCAACTAAATTCATTAAATACCTTTTTGACTAATTACAATAAAGAGACTGACGTGATTCAGTTGCAATTGAGATTACAACGATTAAATACAGTTTTCGAAAAATTCGATTCGATTTGCGACAATCTAGACGTGCTGGATGATTCAGACGCGAGCAAAAATGAAAGATTCACAGTTTTAGACACTTATTTCGAAGTAACTAGCAAGGCGCAACAACTAATTTCTGAAAATTTCGCCGAGCATAACATTGCTACAGTTCAAATATCTCAAGCTAGTGGATCAGGTACTCCAAGCGTGACCCACTCGCGCGATGAAAGACACAGCACGTCGAGCGCGTTGAAACGAAAACTAAAACTTCCGCAAGCGTCGCTTCCCTCTTTTGATGGACAACTTGAAAATTGGCTCTCATTCAGAAACTCCTTTGTTGCACTTATTGATAAACACGATGATATCTCGAATGTAGAAAAGCTTCAGTATTTGCAATCAGCTTTACGTAGCGAGGCGTTGCAAAAAATCAAAGTTTTTTCAATCTCTGAAGAAAACTATCCTAAGGCATGGGATCTCTTGAAAAGAGTTTATGAAAATCGCCGCTTACTCATTGGACGTCATTTGTCATTGCTTTTGAATTTGCCAAAACAAGACAAAGACAATCCTAAATGTCTTGAAATTCTCGCAGACAAGGCGATTTTGAATGTAGAGTCACTGTCTAGCCTAGGGGTCAAGTTATCGACTGAAATTGTCGTTCAAATTTTGCAAGAAAGACTTTTGCCAAACACGCGATTGGATTGGGAAAAAACGTTAAAACGTGACGAGTTTCCAGCTCTTGACACGCTGACTGAGTTCATGTATCAACGCGCAGCATTACAATCATTGCCGAAATCCAAAGCATCTGCTGTCGACACGCAAAACGACGAAGGTCCGCCGGCTAAAATGCGAAAAATCGATAACAAAAACTCTGCACGATCTTTTACTACGTCGGGTAAAAAATGCATAGTTTGCTCTGAAGAACAACACGCACTTTATCAATGCAAAAAATTCAGAGAAATGTCGGTAAACGATAGAATGAAATTAATCAAAAACGCAAAATTATGCGTTAATTGCATGAGAAATCATGGAAAATCTCAATGTAGATTTGGAAATTGCAAAACGTGTGGCAAGAAACACAACACTTTATTGCATTACCCGAAACCGACGAAAAATGACAGCAAACCCGACGAAAACTTCGAGAAATCGTCATGACTAGAGTCAAAACAGTCAAGTACCGGCTTTTGCTTTTCTACTACTGCACTTACGTTCGACCTAATGACCAGCGCGCTTGTGAGAGTCACCGACAAAGACGGTAATCAAATAACATGTAAGGCTTTACTCGATACTTGCTCCACGACAAATTTTATAACGGAGAGATTGACAAAGAGATTGAAAATACCAAAAACGCGTTGCTCTTTAACGATCGGTGCAATGAACGAATTAAGCACTACTGCAGATTATTTCGCGAAAGTAACATTCAAGTCGATCTATTCATCATTTCAAAAGTCGCTGGTATTTTTTGTAGTACCCGTTATAGCGGAGTCAGTACCGAGTGAAACTTTCCCTAGAGAGAATTTTGACATACCGAAAAATATAAGGTTAGCTGATCCGGAGTTTTATAAACCGTCAAGCGTCGATCTGCTCATTGCCTCTGGTCCAACTTTGTCGATGTTTTGTTCGGGTCAAATCAAGCTTGATGAAAACGAAGATCTGATTTTGCAAAAGACCCGATTGGGTTGGATCGTCGGAGGTCATTTAAATTTCAATATAATCAAAAAGAACTCGCATTGCATGTTAACTGATTTGAATTTCGATATTGAAAAGTTTTGGACTGTGGAAGAAATTTGTCATATGAAATCAATAAAATCGAACGAAGAATCACGATGCGAAGAAAATTTCAAGAAACATGTTACTCGAGACGAAATCGGTAGATACGTTGTAGCTTTGCCCTTTAAAGAAAACTTTGAACTCGGTGAATCACGATCAATAGCACTAAAAAGATTTCTCTCTCTGCAAAGAAAATTCAAAAACAATAAAGTATTTGCAAAACAGTACGAAAATGGAATGAATGAGTACATAAGCACTTCTCACATGACTTTGATAGAAAAAGAAAATGAAAACTCTAACGGTTTTTACATTCCACACCTTCCAGTAATAAAAGAATCGAGTAACACGACTAAGTTTAGAATTGTATTTGACGCTTCAGCGAGATCAGCAAACGGTAATTCATTAAATGATTGTTTACTTGCAGGCCCTATTATTCAAGACGATTTATTTACTATTTTATTGCGTTTTCGAAAGCACAAATATGTTTTAATCGGAGACATAGAAAAAATGTTTAGACAATTCTGGGTACGCCTTGAAGACAGAATTTTTCTGAAAACGCTTTGGCTTTTGAATGGCGAAATACGCGATTGGAGTCTGAACACAGTCACGTTTGGTCTCAAGTCAGCCCCTTATTTGGCTATACGTTGCTTACATCAACTCGCGGACGAGGAAAGAGATCGATTTCCGTTAGCGGCAAAAATTCTTAAAAACGATATGTACGTAGATAATATGTTGACTGGTACTAATTCGCAAAAAGAAGCACGCGAGATCTGTCGGCAAATGATAGGTATATTGAAAACGGCTTGTTTGAATATGCGTCAATGGGCTTCCAACGATAAGAGTATTCTCGAAGGTATTGCTGAGCAAGACTTGGACGTAAATTTTGATCTAGACAAAGATAACTCTCTGAAAACGCTAGGTATTTTTTGGAAGGCAAAAAACGATATTTTCATTTATGAAATTCGAAATATTAAGGTTGATGAAAAAGTGACAAAACGTAAAATCTTATCCGATATAGCTAAAATTTTCGATCCTCTCGGTCTGCTCGGCCCAATAATATTATTGGCAAAGAAAATTATGCAAGACATCTGGCAATCGAAAACTGATTGGGATGAATCAGTAACCAGTCACATTCATTACATTTGGAACAAATTTTGCAGCCAACTAAATTCTATTGAAAATATCACATTCGATCGCCAAATTATAATTGAAGATTCTCAGAAAATCGAACTGCACGGCTTTTGTGACGCGAGCCAAGTCGGATACGGAGCTTGTATATATTTGAGATCGGTGAATCGTACAGGTGACTGTAGTATTGTGTTACTCTGCTCGAAGTCACGCGTCGCTCCATTAAAAAAGAGAACTATACCACGCTTGGAATTGTGTGCGATACAGCTGCTTTCTCACTTACAACATCAAGTAACAAACGCGATAAATTTAAATATCGATGAGACTTACCTTTGGTCAGATTCGACGGTAGCCTTGAATTGGACAAGAATGCAACCTAGTTTATTACAAGTTTTTGTTGCGAACCGCGTTACTGACGTTCAAGCCAAAAGTAACGTTGAAAATTGGAATTACATTCGTTCCGCTGATAATCCTGCCGATGCGTTATCTCGAGGACAACTTCCTCTCGATTATTTGAAAAATACGATGTGGCTGAAAGGCCCTTCCTGGCTCCAATACAATAAAGACTCATGGCCTGAAGCAAACATACCTGGTATAAGAAATATACCAGAAAGACGAAAAGCTCAAGTCTTTTTTATTAATGTGCATAAAAAACATATTTTGAGTTTTTTCAATCATTATTCTTCATTTTTGAGACTGATTCGAGCCATCGCTATATGCTTACGTTGGTGTAAAAAATATCGCAAAAAGGGTCCAATTCAAGTAGACGAATTAAACAAAGCTGAAAATATCGTGATCAAAATTGTGCAGGAGCCGATTTTTAATAACGAAATCAGAAGTTTGTCAAATAACGAACCACTGTCAGAGAAAAACAAATTAGCATCTTTAGATCCCTTTCTCGACGAAAACGGCATTGTACGAGTCGGCGGCAGAATACGTAAAGCTCTACTCCCCTACTCGATGCGTCACCCAATCGTACTTCCGCGTAATCATCATGTTACTAATTTGATCATTCGACGCTATCACATTTTGAATTATCATACAGGCATACAAAATACGCTATGCGCTATACGTGAAAAATTCTGGCCAATTAATGGTCGAAGTCAAGTAAGAGCTTTCATACATAAATGCGTTACGTGCTTTCGAGCCAGACCACGCCTGGTTGATTATAAGATGGGTAATTTGCCAAGCATTCGTATACGTGAAGCCCGAGTTTTTAATCACGTTGGAGTTGATTATTGTGGTCCTTTTTACATAAAGGAAAAACGATACAAAAATAGAGCATTTATAAAATGTTACTGTTCTATTTTCATATGCATGGTGACTAAAGCGATTCATATCGAGATTGTCGAAGATATGACTGCTGACGCGTTCCTTGGAGCTTTAAGACGTTTTGTTGCTAGACGAGGTATACCACAAACGATACATTCTGATAACGGCACGAATTTTCAAGGTGCAAAAAATTCTTTGAAAGAATTGTATGATCTAATTCAAAGTAAATCACTGAAAGAAAAAATACACGACTTTACAAGCGTCAATAAAATCGAATGGCATTTTATTCCACCAAACGCACCTAATTTCGGTGGCCTATGGGAAGCTGCAGTAAAGCAGTTCAAATACCACTTCAAACGCGTCGCATACGATAAGCGTTTTACTTTTGTTGAATTTTCGACATTTGCTTTTGAGGTAGAGGCAATATTAAATTCTCGGCCACTGACACCAGTGTCGGACGATCCAAACGACTTTGCTATCCTTACACCAGGGCATTTTCTGATTGGTGATTCCATGAAAAGCATGCCAGAATGCGATTATAAGAAGGTACCTTCAAATCGTTTGAATGCGTGGGAAAACATTTCCAAAATCAAACAATCATTTTGGACACGATGGCGAAAAGAGTATTTGACCAGTTTGAATGTTCGTGCTAATAAGAAAGGTAACGATTCAGGGTTGAAAGTAGGTATGATGGTATTAATCAAAGAAGACAATGTGCCTACTATGGAATGGCACATCGGCAGAATCGCGGAGATTGAAACGGCAGATGACGGTATTACAAGAACGGTTATCGTTAACACAAAAAAAGGCATGAAAAAAAGACCTGCGACGAAAATTGCTGTATTACCCGTAGAAGATAATGAAATAATGTAACACATCAATGTCATTATATTCTTTTAATTTATATGCGTTTGAAAATTGTAATTGCGTAACGTGTGAGCACGAAATGTTTATTGTAATACGTATGAGTTGATCGCTACACTCTCAACGGGGGGAGGATGTTTGAGAACAATGTGGGTCAGTATGCGTGGTTATTGTACTAGAACTATTAAGAAGGTATAGCAGGGGTCTTATTTACAAAACAATTGTAAATCTACGAATATTTCTCTACTTGTTGCTTTTAATTCTTGGAATTCACGATCAGGTAAAAGGGTCATGTACTCTCGCCGACTGAGGGGTTCAGAGTTTAAGGAGTGACATGGGAACAGAGAGAAGAGTCAGTTTATCACCGAAGCTCACACGATACACACGTTGTTCTGATTTGATTAATAAAATTCACTGACATACAAATTCCATACGTCTATCACTTCATTACTGAACGAAATGCATTCGACATAAAAATAATTATTCTCGCGAAAGTAAAATTAACGAGAAATACCTTACAGGTGAAAACATACAGATTCCGATAAATTGCTGTAATTGATGTCTGTTTTCAGGTTTGAGGAAATTTTGAATAATTTCAAGTTTATCTGAGATTGGCCGAATTCCATCAGTTGGAAGCTCATAACCGAGGAAATTAACTCTTTTTTGACAGAAAATGGATTTTTTTAATTTTAATGTATTTTTTTTTTTTGTAAACAGTAAAAACTGATTTTATTGCCTCCAAATGATCATATATGGACCCGGGGGTAGCCATTAAAAAATCATCGATGTATAAAGTCAAAATCTTTTCAAACTGATTACCGAGTGCAAAATTTAGTGATCTTATAAAAGCTGAGCCTGCCGTTTTTAAACCGAATGGTATTCGACAGAATTGGTACATTTTTGAGTCATGTAAGAAAGCGGTGTATTTTCGTGAACTCTCGTGCAATGGAATCTGCCAGTATCCCGTAGCTAGGTCAGTTATCGACATATAATTTATTCCATGAAATTTTTGCATTAGCTCATTAATTAAAGGTGGTGCTTCATGATCCGACTCAATAATATCATTAATATAACGATCATCAAGGCATACATGAACTGAACTATCATTTTTAATAACAATTCTGAGCGGATTGCAATATGGACTATCTGATCGTTCAATAATTCCAGCTCGTAGCATTTCCTCTATACTTCCATTGACTAGTTCTCGATAAGCAAAAGGAATCGACTACATTTTTCTTACAACTGTTTTATAAGGTTTCACTTTAATTTCACATGCAAAAGTTTCAGCACTACTAGTTTTTGGTGTGAAAAGTCTTTGAAATTTAGACATGATTTTTACGAAAACCTCCCTCTCATTATCGTTAAATCCCGTAAATCCAGCTACAATCGCCAGGACATCATTCAAGAAACCATCAACATCAGATGAATTTTCATCACAACCTTTGTGTAATATGTCTAATTCAGTTATAAATTTATTCTCTTCAAAATTCTCTAGCTCAAGATCTTTTTCATATAACAAATCCCCACAGACTAAATCGACTGGAGAAACTCCTTCTATAATTTCGTCTATACAATCATCGCTAACCTTATTCGATTTTATATTGATAGAATTCGTTTTTTGATTATTATGGATGATAGATTTATCACGAAACATAATTTGATTACCAAATAGATCTCCCAATATCTCAGAAATATTTACATGAATATAGTCATAATCAAAGTGTATAGAATGAGTAATATCATTTGTTGTATGATTCTCAATCCTCATATTAGAAGAGTTCATATCTTTTGTTGTATGAGACTCATCTGAAACACAGGGTATATTCGTATTGTTTTCTAAATTACAGATGTTAGATCTCGTATTATTTAAAAGAGATTGATTATCCCCCTGAACATTTATATTTTCTACTTGACTTCCTATATTTTCATCAAATTTGATCACTTGTATATAAGTGGTATTATCATCTCTTTGAGACACTAAAAGTCTCTCGGAGGGCATCTCGTCGAAAGAAACAAACGAATCAGGTACAACTGTTCCCGAAATTAAAATTGAAGAATGCTCATAATCAATTATCACTTTATTACCGATGAACCAATCATTTCCAAGAACTACAGAACTAGAGAGTCCTGGCACAACTATAAAGGAAGATTGATATTTACTGCCACCAATTACAATTTCATAAAGAATTTGTCTTTTTATTGTAGTAGACTTTTTTCCAATAGCTGTTAATAATACAACATTAGAAACCGGTAACTCAACTAACTTTCCATGTAAAAGCAAATATTTATGAAATTCATCAGATATTGCAGTCACCTGGCTGCCCGTATCAATTAATGCTGGAGTAGGTACGGAAAAGAAGCATACTATCATTCGAGGACATAACGGAATCCTTAAATAATGTTTTGTTATACTTGGATCATCTACACAATCAAGATCATTTGCTAAATTTTCAAAATCATCATAAAAATGGCGGCGCGACATTCCCATTGAAAACATCGCGCCTAATTCAAGTTTAAATTACCGCGATAAAAATTAGACTTAGTGTTATTTGACTGTACCGGTAAACGTGGTGGTGGAACCCTCATATCAGGTAATTGCGAAAGATGACTTTGATTTGATCGATTCGAATTAACGTATAAACGTTCACAATTAAAAGAACTAGACTGTATTTCTGGAGTCAAAACCTCAACAACTTCTTCAAAATTATTACAATTACCACATGACTGACATTGAGAGACCTGTAACTGTCTAATTTTTGCTTTGTTATTCCCATTCCATGAATTGCTCTGGGGGTTAGGCTGACTGGGTGTTTGCTTCTTTTGATTGTTAATTTTATCATTAAAAGTTAAATCCAACTGCGACAAGGTTTGACTAATTGTATTATAATCAGAAAAATCTGCAGATGACAGAACTTCTCGAACGCGAATTGGCATTTGCTGAACAATGGTATAGTGAACTTCGTATGCTTCCATTTTCGGGATAAAATACTCTGCTTCTTTTACCTGATTTAAAAAATAGGTCTGCAAATTATCTTCATTTATTTCAAAGCATTTCGCGAGCCAATTTGACTTAATTTTTACACGAATCGGTATGAAGTAAAATTCATTTATGAATTTAGCTTTAAAATCATCAAAACTTGTTAGAGTGTTTCTCTCTGTTTTAAACCATGACTTTGCTCGACCTTCAAAAGCACCATCAAGAATATTCAATCGGTTCGGATCCGGAATATGTTTCAAGTTATAAAATTTTTCTAATTTTTCGAGAAATTGATTCGGATTTTGCGGTTCTACAAATTTAGGAGGTTTTGCTTCAATATTTATTGCCCGCAGGCCATCAACTAGAGTTTGTAAAAGATTATTCCCTATTTCTACATTTCCAGGATTTTCTTGCACTAAATTTCTATGTTGCGCGAGTTGAGTCCGTATTTGCGTCAACTGTTCATTTTGATTGTCATTGATTTGATGTAAACGTCCTATTTCCTCACGCAGTTGCTCGAGGCTCATCGCATTTATTATCTGTTGATTTTCGTTAGCCATGATACTTGATAAATTTCGCCTCGCACTAAATTTATCAAAAGAATCTTCGCGACCACGCTTATGATTGCTTAATCCTGGTAACAATAAACCACCTGAAGACCGCGTAATGCGACGAGTTGTGTTTATACTATCAGACATTCATACGAACCGGTAATAGCCAGATTTTATTTTATTTACATGAGACTCTAATCGATACTTTCACAATAGAGAGGAATTTCGTTCGTGCCCTTGCGTTGTGCGCCAAAATGTAACCTATTATTTTTAAAATTAATACATAATAATGATCAGTAGTGAATATCGAATAAAAGTTAAAATATTTCA
>JAWWEA010000021.1:161957-172691 GCA_035222095.1 Andricus quercuspetiolicola | reverse complement strand
GATATCAAAGCATTTAACCAAGAATTGCGGAGCGCCACATGACACGTCCAGACTCACCGGCCAGGACCGTAAAAATCGGCATCGGACCAAATAGAATACAACCTAACCTAGTTCTTTGCAAGAGTAAACCTTCCTTGTTTGATTTGACTTGACCTACCGAAATTAGATTCAAAAAAACGTTGCTTCCAATTCAAATATCCATCTTTCCTGGTTTATAAAATTCTGGGTAATCTAAATTCAAATGAGACGGAATTTTTGAGTTAAGTTTTCTAATTGATTTGTTGGGCCCTAGCATTGCTATTTTAGGAATCACTAGATGAGTAGCGTCGAATTTTAAATTGCTATGCTCAGAAGAAATTGCAATGTGGATTTGAGTATTTACAAGCTGTACTGCGTTACAAAACATTTTTGTAATTTAGCCGGTTTGAGATCCATTTTCGAGAATCATGCGAGCTGTCCTCGATTGTTTATTTGCACTCTCAACAAAAATTGAGATAAAATCCCATCTTTGCGCTCGCTGTCATTAACACAAAAAAAAACGACTTGCTGGTTTGCAGTTGATCTTCCAGACGACTCTGATTCGACTTTTTCAAAATGGAACAATGTGTTGTGCTTGCCTCGGTACTTCCCACAACCATTATCTCTTTTCTTAATAAAGTGACCGGGTCTCAGACAACTCAAGCGAATTTTAGAACATTTTACCTCTTCTGCTCGCTGTTGAGTATCAAGCGTGAGGAAACCAGAAAAATTTTCGAAATCGTGTTTCCCATTACAGTTTAAGCAATTCACTTTTTGAGTGACCAGCGATTCCGTCTATGTCTGATTACTCGATTGTTGTTTGTTTCATGCTTCTCCTAAACTCAAATTGGTAATCTCCAAGGTTTCCAACATATCTGACTTAGATTAAAAAAATCTTTTAAATGTCCAAAGACGGGACCTTCATGTATTGCTTTTTCCCTTTCCCATGCCCTTGCAGTCGCATTGTCTAAATTAGTTGACACTTGATAAATTAACCAGGAATCTCAGTGCTCAGTGTGTTGATCTCATGCGTTTAGAGCCCTAAAATTTTTATACACATTGCCTATCATTCTACAGAGCTGAGAAGCAGATGCCTTGGCAATAGGCTGGATGTTAAAAATTCTCTTTATGTGATAGTGTGCTAACAGCTTTTTCTTGTCATAACGACTGCGCAACGCTTCCCATGCTATTGTGTAATTTGCTTCGGAAAACTCGAGCAGCTTCATAATTTGATCTGCACCATCCTCTAATGCAGATCTCGAGTAATGAAACTTTAGGATATTATCAATTCCTGTCCTTGAATTTTAGCAATTTAATTGTAGGCAATTTTATACCTTGATTTTTCGGCACGTCTGGAATTATATTTTAGTTTTGCTGAACTATGTTGGCGTCACGAGCATAAGCTTAAACTATCGGTACTCCTCGAGAAAGCAGTCTATCGGCTTTAGCAATTATCGCAAAATAATCAGCTTCAATTTTCTTCCGATAACTTATCGTGTTTTTCTTATTCAAAATTAGTTCCTTGAATTGACTTTGTATTTCACCAAACTCAATAAATAAATTTCTAATCGTTGACTCAGCTCAACCTTTACCTGCGCTGGCAATGCAAGACCTCGTTATCATAATCATCTGAAACTTTATGAACAAACCTTCTACAAATAATAATTTTTCGTTTAAACCTCGATTTTTAACTAATTTCTTCGTTTTCATAAACCTATTGTCCGCGTTTCTTTAAATTATATAGAGAAAATTCTACTTACAAGTGAAATTGGATATGAGGGATAGAAAGATCACATAATCTTGTTTCTGAAGCGGCTTGGCTTCAGGATTCAAAATAAAATTAGGAAAGCTTTCAGTTATTTCAAGTGATATTCCATAGTTTTAGAAATTTTGAAAAGATTCTAAAATAATTTAACACTTGAAAATATCTAAACTAACTTACGATAAATTGTAGAGTTTTGTAGATTCGAAACAAAGAATTTAGAAGCTTTTTAACCATTTTGAAAGGTTTCAAGAAAATAAAAAATTTTCTCCAGATTTCTGGGAAAATTGAAAATGATTTGTTACTTTACAAAACTTATTTTAAGGTGATATTTAAAGAGAATTAAAATATTCCAATATATTTTCAAAATTAAGTCTGGTATAATTTAAGGCAATTTTTTTCAATCCTCAAGAACTTTTTCAAAATTTGAGGAAAAATTTGAATAATTAAAAAAATATTTAGAAAATCCTAAAAAATTAAAAATTAATTTGAAATGTGAAAAGAGTTCAAACACTTCAAACAAAGCGCAACTTTTGAAGATTTCGAAATGAAATATTTAGTTTTGAGAAAATATTCAAAACGATTTTAAAACATTACAAAAAATTTCCAAAATGGCAAAAACAAATCATGAAAATGCAACTGTTTGGTAAAAAAGTATTCTGTTATGGTTCAGGATTGAATTATTTTGTTAAAAATGTAACTATTCGGTTAAATATAAGCTTATTTGATAAAAATTCATATTTTTGGGTTAAAACTTCAACTTTTTTACACCGTATTCATTTTTTACAGTTAAAATTTAACTTAAGAGTTATTTTCGTCTAATTGTAAAGTCTACTATTATATTCCTGGTTAAAAATTCTACAAATGGCTTGAAGATTTCACTATTTTTTGAAAGTTAATTTTTTTTAGTTGAAAATATAAATTATTTTATTGGATGAACATTGAATTATTTTGTTAAAAGTTAATTTTTTGTTTGTTTTGAAAATAAAATTTTGAACTGAAGATTGAACTAGTATGTTTTTGGAAAAAAATTGATTGCTCTTAGTTGTTCAAATTGATTGAAAGCTGGACCACTTTCTTCGACGGTAATTGTATTGGTTTAAGATTGAGCTAATTTGTTGAAAATAATTTTTTGTTTGTTGGAAGTAAATTTTACCTGACTTAAGATTGAAACAATCCATTTTTGTCAGAAAATTGATCCTTTTAGTTGTTGAAATTGTTTGAAAGCTGGACGACTATGTTAAGCATTCATTTTATTGGCTGAAGATTGAACTATTTGGTCAAAAATTAATTTTTTTTGATTGAAAATTAATTTTTTTCAACTGAAAATTTAACAATTTCATTTTTGGTCAAATATTTATATATTTTGTTTTAAATTTACATTTGAGGCAAAAAATTATATGGCAAAAAGATCCACCCATTTTTCTGTAAATTAGTGTATTCTTTTTTTCTGAAAGTTAATTTTTTGAATTGCAAATTTAACTATTCCATTTTTGTTCGGAAATGTATATTTTCCAGTATGACATTGAACTTTCGGATAGAAGTTACCTTTTTGGTTGAAACCTCATATTTTTGAGTTGAAAAATTCACTTTTATTTGTACAAAATTCGTCTTTTTTTAAAATTTCTCTGTTTTTTAAAAATTCGTCTTTTTGAGTTAAAAATTCTATTTCTTTAGTAGAAAATTGTGTTTTTCACTAAAACAAAAAATTTTCCTTGGTTGAAAATGTATATCTTTGGTAGAAATCTTATCTTTCTTGGTTAACAGTGCAATTGTTGAGTTAGAAATTAATCTCTTTTTGTTAATGAATGAACAATTGCGTGGAAATTTTTGTTTGTTGAATTTGACTGTTTTTCATTGAAAATTAAAATTTTTTGTTGCTTGAAATATCAACTCTTACATTTTTCTTTTTTTTTGAAAATTTGTTTAAAATATCAACTATCATATTTTTCATTGAGAATTAGTCTTTTTTGATAGAAAATTTACCTACTTGATTAAAAATTAAACTTTGTTGTTAAAAATTATATTTTTTATTTAAGGATTCATCATTTTAGTTGAAAATTTCACAATTTCGTTGAAAATTTAATTATCTTTTAATAATTCAACTATTTTTAAAACAGTCATCTTGTTAGATCGAAAATTCTATTATTTGGGTAAAAATTCAATTATTTTGTTGTAAATTTGTCCCTTTTGCTTGAGATTTCACCTATTTAGTTATGTACACAACTGGTTGGTTAACATATTGTTTATAATTTTATCATTTAGATAAAAAACTCATCGCTTTTTGGTATAAAAGTTTTCTTTGGAAACTCATCTTTCTTGATTGACCGTTTATCATTTTTGGTTGAAAATTTAACTGTCTTGTAAAAAAATATTATATTTCCAGTGTAAAAACTCATGTAACAATTCAGCCCTTTTGGTAAAAAATGTATCTTTTTTGGTTAAAACTTGAACTATTTTCATAAGAATGCAATGTAATTCGACTTAGAATCTTAGGTGCTTTATATTGACTTCAATATTTAAAAATATTTATTTTCTTGCCATTCCCCTATTTTCATGAAAAATCACCATATTTCCCCTATTTTGAGAGATGGCATCTTTGGCTACGAAGTTCTTTGAGCTATAACTTATTTTTAATTCAAAACTC
Source organism: Andricus quercuspetiolicola (assembly GCA_035222095.1). Classification (NCBI taxonomy): domain Eukaryota; kingdom Metazoa; phylum Arthropoda; class Insecta; order Hymenoptera; family Cynipidae; genus Andricus; species Andricus quercuspetiolicola. The sequence continues at coordinate 168,264 of JAWWEA010000021.1, read as the reverse complement.
TTTTAAAGAAACAAAGTTACAAATTTACATGAATGACGATAGATATTTTTGGGGAAAAATACATCAAAGAAAAAAATTTTTTCAAAGCAATATGAACTTTCTACCAAAAGGGATATATTTTTGATCCATCAAGAATGAGTTCTTAACGTAAAATGGGATAGTTGAAATATCAGCATAAAATATTTCAATTTAAAGTGAAAAGCGGTTGAATTCAACTCAAAAAGACAAAATAATTAAATTTACAACCAAAAGACCACGATACGGAGAGTGTAATATTTAGTATTTTAACAAAAGAAGATTTCAATTTAAAATCAGTTTCAGTTTCAGAGTCAATCAGACGAATATTTTAGAAATTCGTTGTCTTTGACACACGAAATGATAAATTTGTTAGCAACCCAGAAGGATGACTTTTCAACAAAATAGGTTAATCTTAAACAAAACAGTTGAATTTTCAATCAAAAAATTATTTTTCACCACACAGTTGCATGTACAATCGAATAGTTAAATTTTAAAGAAAAAACGACGCATTTGTAACCAAATAGTGGGATTTTTAACCAAAGAGTAAATTCTGAACCAAAAATATGATAGGCTTTTTAACCGGAAAGTAATACTAACAGCAAAATAACGCTGTTTGGAAAATTTTCAAGTAAAAAAGAAGATTTTTCAAAGACAGTTGATGTTTGAACCCGAGAAGTTGCTTTTTCGTCGAAAAAGTTTATTTTTCACACGGTCGACTCTAAACGTACCTGGAAAATATAGGAAGTCTTGTGTAAAAAAAATACAAATAGGCCAATAAAAATGTTAAAAAGACGAGAAGAGATGAGGCGAGAAGGTTAGAGATGAGACGAGACGAGAGTAGAAGCTATGAGATGAGAGTAGGGGAGACAAGGTGAAAGTGGGAGAGAAGAGACTAGAGTAGGAGAGAACACACAAGTCAAGTGATGAGCGACGAGACGAGAGTAGAAGAGACAAGGCGAAAGTGGGAGAGAAGAAGCTAGAGTAGAAGAGTACACGCAAGTCAAGAGATATGGCGAGACGGGTGGAGAGGAGACGATATGACAGTGACAGCGACGAGACGAAAGTAGAAGAGACAAGGCAAAAGTGGGTGAGCGACGAGACCAGAGTAGAAGAGACAAGGCGAAAGTGGAGAGAAGAAGCTAGAGTAGAAGAGTACACGCAAGTCAAGAGATTAGGCGAGACGGGTGGAGAAGAAAGGATATGACAGTGAAAGCGACGAGACGAGCGTAGAAGAGACAAAGCAAAAGTAGGAGAGAAGAGACTAGAGTAGAAGAGACGACACAAGTCGTAAGATGAGATGGGATTGGACGGGAGTAGAGTAGAAGAGAGTAGAAGAGAGTTGAAGAGACTAGGCGAGACGAGACGGGACGAGTAGTAATGTGGTCAGGAGGGAGGAAAGGAGTCGAGCTGAGAGGAGAGACAAAGAGAGATATTTGGAGGAGAAGAGAATGGTAGGAGAAGTAGGGGTGGGAGGAGATTGTAATAACCTAATAGGCCAAGAAACATTTTTTGTGTGCGCATATTTCCTACTTGAACTCATTTTTTTGCAGTCCCACCTAAATCTATATTACAATCTAGATTTTTTATATACTCAAAATCTGTTCAGATTCACTCTTAAGTTATTCTATATCATACTCTTAAGTATTGAAACTCATCTTTTCACATCTCTTCTTGCAGAATCAACTCCAGCGCCTCGGAAATACCCCAATCCATCAGAAATGCTTATAACTCCAACGGCACAGAAGCCGGATGGGACAGGAATGAATCCCGCTCTGATGAGAGTGAATTTTTCTCCAGCGGAAAGCATGCCCACTCCGAGGGGAGTAGTTATCACTCCGAAGGGAAAAGTCCCCATTCCGCCCAGTACCTCGATCCTTAAAGAAAAGTCAACCTATCAACGTAAACGTAACGCACCCCCTATACCTAAACGGACGCCAAATAAGCACCAAAATTTGAAAAAAGTTAAGATAGAATACGAGTAAAAGAAATGTGTTCATTGTCCATAAGAATGATAAAAATGTACAAAATGATGACATTCAAGAATTTAAAGCGTGTTTTTCAAAAAATATTTCATGAGAATTCTATTCTTCTATTCTATTTTTAAGCGTAGATTTTGAAAGAAAAAAGAAAGTTTCAAAATCAACTAAAGTAATATTTATCGTTATTATAATTATTAGAAATCAATTGTTCACAGTCTGTATTTTCAGTGAAATTAACAGTCAAACTATTCTGACATTGAAAAAGTCATTTCTTCTCCAAAAATTTTAATTTTATACTTATAACGATTTTATTATAGTTACGAATCTTTATAATAGAAGACTAAATAAATAAAAAATTAATAATTGTAACTATTTTTGCATAATATTTTTTACAAAATTTCCGATAAAGTTCTCTTTACTTTGTACGCAAATTATATAAACAAATGCACAGTGCTGGCATCTATACGCCGAAAGAAATTGTTTTTTTTCTTTATGTCTCCTCAAATTATGTTGCCAATGATTTTTACGAATGCAAATTTATTTTTTCAATATTTCCTTCAAATATTATAAATAAATCATATGAATAGATGCACAGTTTCGGCATTTATGGGCAGAAGTAGAGGGTGCTTTTTTCATCTGTCTTTAAATTCAGTCATTAGTACACTGAAAAAATTCTGGGCAAGCAGCAGTTTTCTTAGCGGGTAAGCAGCGCCACGACGGTGGTTGGTGCAGGGACCACACCACATTTGGGTAATCAATAGTGCGAAGCGTTAATGTACCAGCACTGTTGAGGCTATAGCTGTTTCAATGTGGGTACGCAGCATGCCCAACAAGGGAGAAGATATGCACGAAATTGCGGGCGAGCAGCACGCGACGCATTTGGTATTGCAGCTCCGTCACGCGGGTGAGTACCTCTCTCAAAATTTTTTCAGTGTACCTATGTAATAAAATGATTACGAATAATATTTTGGAAGGTCAAATGATAAGGGTTAAAATGTTCATCTGGAAGTTCAGGTTTTTCAATTAGGTTATTTAAAAAACTATGATCAACATGACATGCGTTTTGAAAAATTGGCATTTATAGTTTCATGAAATAAGACACTTCTTATCATGTATTCCGCGAGTAAAATGTGTAGTTTATAATGTCTGATTTATTAAGTTAAATAACACGTTATAGTACTTATGCATACAACATTGTATTAATCATTGCATTGCATAACAAAAACAATTTCAGTCCCTCTTATCAGTTTAGCTGATACAGCATAAAATAAATTTTTATTATTCCTACGCCTTCCTCTGAAATCAAATTTATGATATGCAAATATCACAGAAAAACAATGTGCGCACTTCAAACCATCTTAACAATGTTTGATTTGATTTTTAATGAGAAAAGATATAGCCACGAGTATACAAGTATTACATTTTTTTCTGTATGGAACATTGATTTGTTCAGTGATTCACGAATAACCAGCAATAAGAATAATGAAAATATTTTTTGAATTTCTATTGATCGCATTGGCAGTTTTTCCCAATGATGTTGGTAAGTGGCAATTTAATATATTTATAATTTCAAGTATAATTTTAAGTCTTATCTTGAGCATAATTTCACGCCTTTCTTTCGAAAAACAATCTGTTTGATTGAAAATCTGCTTTTTTAAGTTAGAAAATAATTTTTTTAACTGAAAATGTGTCTTTTTAGCTGCTGGAAAACATCAGAGTCCGTCGGAAATGACTCTCACTCCAACAGGAATGGTTCCTACTGTGACGGACATGCATCCCAGTGTGAAGAAAATACGTCTCACTCCGACGGAAATGATTCCCACTCCTAGGGGAGCATTTGTCAGTTCAAGGAAAATAGTTTCCGTTCCGCCAACTCTTAGCGGACCAGGTAAAATCTATATAAGTGGGCTTATAGTAGTCTCCCACAAAAACACATAGTGGGGTTAAATAAAAAAAACGAGGTTTCAAACAACATTTAAACAGCAATTCTTAATTGATTTTGGATTTTTTAAAAATAAGAATTCAGCAAAAAATGTTAAGGAGTTTGAGGGGAGATGAGAGCAGAGTAGAAGAGATAGAGGAGACTAGACCAGACAAGGCAGGACGAGTGGAGCTTTTATTTTAAGACAATTTTTTAATTTATGGAGGATTCTAAAAAATTAGGGTCTCGAAAAATTTCAAAGAAACTGTAAATTTTTGAGGACCTAAAAATGTTAAGCTTCTTGAGGATTTTTAGAGGCTTTAGGATGATGAAATTTGTTTGTTATGATTCCAGGGAGAGAAAATTTTTTTAATTCTATAAGATTACAAAATTTCAGAAAAAATTCGAATAAGTTAAAGGGATATTAAGAAGTTATCAAAACAATTATTCCTAACTTGAAAAGATTTTAACAAATTTAAAAGAAAGCGTAAGTTTTTGAAGTTTTCGAAATAATATTTTTATTTTTTTTGCACAGACTTAGAAAGGTTTTAAAATTGAACAATTAATTTCAAGAGAACATTTAAGAATTTTTTACAAAACTTGTCCTTTTGCGTTGCAAATTCAACAATTACAATGAATTTATTTTTCTTATGGTTTAAAAATCCATTTTTTTTGCTAGAAAATTCAACTTCAATCTTTTTAATTCATCATGAAAAATTGAAACTAAACAAGAAAGAATTGGGAAATGAGCGCAAATTTATCATAAAACTTTACTAAAGAAAATTGTTATTTTTTACTTTTCCATCAGCAAAAGACACGAATCTTTATTAACATAATTTTTTGAAAGATATGTGAGTATTAATTTATGAGCATAGAAAAAAATGTCATCATTATCTGTGCGTGACGAATGTCAAATAGTGTCAAATTTGTTTCAGATTAATGAAATACGAATACCTTGAAAAAAGGTTTCACAATCCAATTACAGGACCGAGGAACCAATTAAGAACATGACATTTAAATGCAAACAAAAAACAAATTACGCTTATTAAGAGCAAATGTAATAATTTTGAAATGAGAATCTGACTCAACTTATACCTCTTAATAAATCAAAAAAATAAAAATTGTTTAAACAGTTTATCAATTCTGCGAGCGCATAGCACCTTGTTCAAACAATTTTACAAAAATTTAGAGTTACATTTTTCACATCCATAATTTTATACTTTAGAAACGAAAATAAATAAGATGATAATTCAAAAAAGCTTTATTAAAAAAGAAACGGGCATTAGTTGAAGTAAAAGTTTGCAGTCACATTTTTTAACCAAACAATTGTATTTTTGCCAAAAAATTATGAAATTCTTTTTACCGGAAACAATGAATTTTCAAGTCCAATGGACAAATTTTTAACAAAAAGGTTACTTTTCAACCAAGTTTGGACTTTTTACCAAAATATTTAAATTTTTAACAAAATATATGTATTTGAAGATTGACCTTTTATTTTTCTCTTGAACAAAAAACCTTTCTTTTCAATTTTTGGGTCAGAAATTAATTTATTTTGGTAGATGATTGAACTCCTTGTAGAAATTTTTTTATTGTTGAATTTGACTATTTTTCATTTAAAATTGAAATTATTTGCTTGAAATTTCAACCATTTAATTTTTTGGTGAAAATTCGTGATTTTCGGTCAAATTCGACTGTTACTACTTTAAAATTGAAATCTTTTTTCGTTCAAAATCAACTGTTATATTTTTAGCGGAGAATTACTCTGTATTCATAGAATATTCAAGAATTTAATTGAAAATTGAACTTCTTTGTCCAAAATTAATTTTTTTGTCTGAAGATTCATCACCTCATTTAAAAATGTTGTTATTCTATCAAAAATGTAATTTCTTTGTTAAAAATGCAATATAAATTAGCTTGGAATCTTAGGTGTTTCATATGGAATTCAATATTTAAAAGAATTCATTTTCCTATTATTAGCCGATTTTCGTGAAAGATGACTTCATTTTCAACCATTTCCAACCATCCCTTTAACGAGTGTTTTTGGAAAGTTATTTTTTTGTCCAAAATTAAACGCTTCTTTAAATTAAACTGTTTTGAATCTAAAATTCCTCCTTCCAGACTGGAAATTTAACTGTCTTCTAAAAATGCATCTTTTTGATTTGAAAATTCAACCATCTAGTTCAAAATGCAGCTTGGCTTGGTTGACGTTTAAGCTTTTTCTTTCAAAAATTGCATCTTTTTGTTGGAAATTAATCTTTTCAGGCTGTATATTCAATTATTTGGTCAAAAACTTTTACTATATTGTTGAAAATTCGTCCCTTTTGCTTGAAAGTTTACGTATTTAATTAAATATGCAACTCTTTATTTGATGTTAATTTTTGTTTTTATT
>JAWWEA010000020.1:9604-27432 GCA_035222095.1 Andricus quercuspetiolicola | reverse complement strand
GAAAACCCGACCCTTCCCGCATCAATTTTTCACACCCCTAACGTACGGGGGGTGGGGGGGGCTAGTGAAATGGTCTCTGTATTTTGCAAACTAATTAAGGTATCGGGGTTGTGCTTTCTGGTTCACATTACGCGAGGGCCGTATAAAGCGTCAGTATTCCCCGGGCGACGAAAATGCATTGCTTCATCTAGATGATTCACTTCTGAAAGCCGAAGTAAAGAAAGCAGAGGTTGAAAAGTTGCACCAAAAGCCACTCAAAAAGAAACTTCACGAAAACTTTCACAGAATTGTAGAAAAACAGTCCTCGTTAAAGAAGGAAACTTTTGCTTTTCTCAGATCATCGGTATATGTGTACCTAGAACACATACTGTCTGGGTCTCCCACCCACGCGGTCATCTTTATCGCTCTTACGATATTGGCCGTGAACCTGCCCTGCCGAACGCTCCAAGGGAGATAGAGTCAATTGTCCAAAACGAGAAGTGCCAAATTTTCAAGAACTACGATTTTCTGACAGCAGTCTCGGTTGCACACTCGAGGCTTGACATTGTTCGCCAATACTTCGAAAAACGAACCATATTCGTGATCGAATTCTTCGCTCCGGCCGACTAGAACTACACTGACAAGGCGAAGGAAAAGGAGGAGGAATGTCAAGACTAGTGAATCGTTAGTATAGTTTTTAAACTTTTTCACACTTTCAAAGTCGGTGCCGGTAACAAGAATACGGACACATTTTATTTTTATTTTGCAGGATTTATAAACAAGTTCGGAAAAACTTTTTATTTCATCAAAAGATATTTGTAAGTTTCAGAAGTTTTGAAATCACTCAAAAATAAAAGTTTGAAAATAATTTAAAACTTGAGAAGATGTCGAGAAATTTTTAAGAATGTAGATTTTTCAAGATTTTCAAAAAAGAAACATGTCAAAACTTCTGAGCCTTTAAAATTTCGTTTAAAAATGACTCAAATTTTTTATAAATTTTTTTTTAATTCTGCAATTTAAAAAAATGGCCTCAAAATCTTCCAGATTATTATTCGACAGTATTGATAATCTTTAATTTTTAAAAATCTTCAAATCTTTTATAAATCTTCTAAGATCTTTTTAAATATTCTGTTAAAATTAATTTTTTAAAATAAAAAATCAGTTCAAATTTTCGAAGGAATCGTAAGAATTTTAAAAGTCTTTATAGCGAGTTTGAAAATTTTTTTATTTAAATAGACCCATTAAATGCATTGAATTCGGCTGGATTTCCTCTAACAATTTTGCAAAAATTACCACTTTTGTATATTTTTTTTTGCCGTGATTTTCGGGGTAAGACCTCAAAGTGTGTTATAGAAAATATCCCAGAAATCGTGGAAGTCTCTCTAAGAAATGTCGGAGACAATTTCCTATAATTTACAAATTTAATCTTGTCAGTTTAAAGTTTAAGTTTTTGTTAGAAAATCGATGTATTTTGTTAAAAATTCGCTCTTTTTAGTAGAAAATTAATTTGTTTGGTTGAAAGTGCAACTTTCCAAATTAATCTGTTGAAGTGAAGCATTCAAGAATTTTGTTGAAAACAGTTTTTTTTTGGTAAATCCAACTGTTTTCGATTTACAATTAAAATATGTTTGGTCAAAATTTCCTAACTGAAAATTTAAAAATTTGTTTCAATGTTTAACGGATTGGTTGAAGATAACCAATTTTTTTGAAAATTCATATTTTTGGTTTGACAATTCGACTATTTTGTAGAAAACTCATATTTTTATCTCAAAAATAATTCAACTATGTGTTAAAAAACTCTAATATTTGTAGAAAATTTGTTTTTTTATGAACTGTTTTATTCAATGCAAATTCAATTATTCTATTTTTGGTTGAAAATTTATCTGTTCAGTTTAAAATTTTAACTATTTGGTCCCAAAAATGGCCCAACATGCTGATATGCTTATATTTACATAGAGTGCAAAATTTAAATCACGGGTAGTTTTCATATAATAGGGGTGTTTCTCCAAGAATTAATTTTTGTAGTTTTTGAAAACCTAAAAAAATGAAAAACTTTTGTTGGATTGATTCTTTTAATTTCTGAATTTTGCTGTAGTGAATGAACTGACTGCTAGCACTTCCAACCAAAGTTCGCTTTTTTGAGGAAAATAAAATAGAAGAGCCCAAACTTATGGTATAAAGAAACTGTTTAACTTTTATAGTGAATGTGCTAGTGGATGGGACCTCGAAAAAGTCGCGGCATATAATAACAATTATGATTTTGATCCTGATAGAGTAAACAAACGCAAATACTTTATTTTCTAAAAAATTTGATTGAACACGTACAAAAAATTAGGTTGAATATATTTCTAAAATCTATTTATTGACAAAATACGATGATGAAATAAGAAATACACCTTTCATTGAGTTATTATCGTTCTTTGACATTGCGCTGTTTTCAAATTACATCAAATGTGGAAATAAAGTAACTACAAGAAAAAGAGAAAAGATGATTTGCCAGACAGTCAACTTCACTCCATCGATGAAAGTTGTGGGATGGATTAGGTTTATGCGATTATAGACAGCCGCCACGATTTCAAAAACCTGGCAAATTTATTTTAGAAATAACAGCTGTATAATTACATACGTGTCATGAAATATAGAGCTGTTATTTCCACAATAAATTGTCTTGTTTTTTGAAATATTGACAAGCGCCTGTAACTTTAAATTTAGTCTGTCCCACTAGAACTGTCATAGATGGAGTAAAGTTAATTGTCTGGCAAATCATCTTTCCTCTTTCGCTTAACGGTAATGCTGCATTTACACTTTGTGATTCTTCTTTAATAGTGGCTTTACTCTTGGAAAGTGATCGCGCCTTCGAAATTTTTTCAGCAGTTTGTATATTACATAAAAAGTGAATGTATTATACTTTTTTTATTTAACAGTAACATAGAAAAAAAGTTAGAGTAATCTTTTTCTGCATTTTCGAGTAAAAATAGGCTGCAATGAAAATTACCCAATGCAGGTAATCTTTGCTTTATCATATCGGGCAATTCTTCTGCTTTCATCCAGAGAGCAAGTAAACATTGATAATTATTCTCGCATCCTGGGTAAAAGTAGAAAAATTACCCGATATGATAAAGTAAAGGTTACCTGCATTGGGTAATTTTTATTGCAGGTAATATTTATTCGGAAATACAGGAAAAGATTATTGTCAGTGTTTTTCTGCGTTGCTGTCAAATTAGAAAACATAATACATTCACTCTTTGATATAATTTACAAACTGCTCAACACATTTCCAAGGCGCAACCTGTTATCAAGAGTAAAACCTCTATTAAAGAAGAATCATGAAGAGTCACTCATACTGGCAACTAAGGTTTCTTCTTTTCAGGACTAGTCCAGAAATCTTCCATGATTTTTTGATAATCAGTAACTGACGGCTTTGATTTCTCAGGTATTATCGGCAATAATTTCCCATCCTCGATATTTATTAGAGCCAGCCTGAAAGGTGACGCATATAATCGATCATAAGATTTGCCATTTTTCCGTAAAATGATGTAGTCACCACGTGCTATTCCAGTTATACGTGCTTCCGCTTTAGTGGGTGTAGTCGGTCCATCTGACGGCCGCTCGAGGTAAAGACCTTTAACCACCGCTGTATCAAATTCGAAAATGGAATAACCTGGAAGTTGAGGATCGGTTCTTTCATCATACTTTTCAATGCAAGCTGAAACATCGGAAATAAAAACTTATGTAAATCAAACATGTATTTGTTTAATTAATATATCATATAAAGAAGTGCTGTCAATAACGGAATCTTATTTACTCCGTTACAAAATTGAAACCGTGAAAAAAATGTTATCCCCACTCTAAAGAAAAGTGTAGTTGCAGGGCTCACTGAGACTGTTCCATGCAATATAAAATCAATTTCAGGTACCATCAGACTAAGCTGCTTGTATTTCCAGTTCTATTATGATGTTAGGGTATTACCCCATAGAAATTATTTTTTTATTTCTGTATAAAAGATTAAAGTTCCACGCACTTATTAAGCATATTTGTTGTTCCATATTTTACACAAAATGTACCATAATAGCCATGGTTGACGATAGGTCCGTAAAAAGAGTCAAATTACGGTTACTGTGTATGAAAGATAAGGTTGGAATTACTCTGTACAGGTTGGCCACCCAAATTTTAAAAAAATGTCAGACTATTTCCGGAAAATTAAAGTAGGGGAGACAGAGTGCGGTCTCCGCAAGTAAGCAACTCATGTTATTTCAGAATGAGAATTGTGACGTTCCATTAGAAAAGAGCTGATTTTGTCGACCAAGGTTGAGGAGATATTCGCGTTTCTGTGATCCAGGATCTAAAATGTAAATTTTGAAATTTGGATTTTTGATAGGAAATGATACTTTAATATGTGCTCTGTTTGATAAAAGCATAAGTCTATGTCCCCGAAATTATCTTCATCCCTAAATTATAACATGTAAAATAATTTTTGATATTTTTACAGAGATGTAAAAAAAAAATCTGTCCACGCGTACTTCTAAAATTAGAGGTCAAATCATCGACAACTGAAATTTAATGATTGTGAATTCTCTTTTGTTAAAGCTCCTTTGGTTTCAACGAGCACATTCTCATCACGTGTCTCGTGAGAAAAAAAGGTCAAAATCGAATTTCCAGATCTAATTTAAAAACGATTTTGTTATAAATAATTTTATTGCACCCTGTTTTTTTTTGTCCAAAAATTTAATCTATTTATTTGAAATATTTTTTTCGACGACTATCACAAAGACTTATCCAAAATCGTTAATAACAAATGTGTAGCTCTTTTTTGGGTGAACAACTTTTGTCTATTCATTTTTTTCGTAGCTTGTGCCGTCTGTCCGGAAATTTGATTTTTCTATTTTTAATGTTGTTTTTTACGAATAAAATGAAAACTACGCATCAAATCAAAAATTGATTGAACTTTTTCGTATCTTGCATAGTTTGACTGCAAAATGGAATTTTTTGCTTTTTACTATTTCTTGTACGCTCAAAATTTGCATTTTCGATTCTTTAGAAAAATTCAAAAAGTTGTCATGATAAACTTATAGGACTTTCAAGAAGTAACGTTTTTTTTCTCTTCACCTTTTTTCATTCCTACCATGTTTAAAGAATATAATTTTGTCTGGAATACATCTAACTTGTAAATATACATTTTAATTATAATTCAGATTTTCGAAGATTTTGAAAAAAGGAAGCCTCTTAAGAATTTTGAAATTTTTCAAGAGATTTTTCAAATTATTAAAGAAGAATCTAGAATACATTCAGGCAATTTCGTGAAAGATGTCAAACAAGTTGTGGAAAAACTCGATCCATTTTGAAAATAAGAATAGGAGTTTTGAGTAAATTTCAAAAATGGTGTGAAATTTTAAAATACTTTAAGAAATTGGAAACAAAACATAGATGTTTGAAGATTCCGAAAACAACTGAACAAGCTTTTTAAGTTAACTCTTTAGAAAACCATCAAACAATTTTGATTATTTCCTTAAATTATTATTTTTTTGTTGAGAATATTAAAAAATATTTCCAAGCATTTCAAAAGATTATTCAAATCCTCAAAAAGATCTGGAAGGTTTTTAGGCAATTTTTTTATTGTTGAAAGGTTTTTCAAGAATTAGAGGAAAAATTTGAATCATTTTGATAAATGTTTAGAAGACTGCAAAAAATTAAAGATAATTCAAAATTTGACAAGATTCTCAAAATCGTCACTATAACTTTTAAACTTTTTCATGCTTTCGAAGTACCGGTTACGAAAAATACCGAAAACGTTTTTTTTTTATTTTGCTGGAATTACAAAAAATTTTATGAAAACTTTCAATTTCATCAAAAGATAATTGGAGTTTCAAGATGTTTTGGAAAGATTCAAAAATGATTTGAAATTTGTTAATAAAAAAACAATTAAATGCAAATGTAGATTTTGGAAGATTTCGAAAAAAATGCACAAGTTTTTCAAGAATTTCGAAAGGTTTTAAGGGAATTCATTTTTTTACGATTTCTAGGAAAATTTTAAATGCTTTTTTTTTAATTACTTTTTTTTAGAATATTGAAAAACATTTCAAAAAATTAAAAAATATTACTTAAATCACTCAAAAAAATATCTGAAAGGCTTTAAGGCACTTTTTTATTGTTGAAAGGTTTTCTAAAAAGATTCAGGGAAAATTAGAAATGTTTTAAAAAATGTTTAGAAGTTTGGCAAAAATTAAAAAAATAATTTCAAATTGAAAAAGATGTCCAAATTCGTTACTATAGTTATTTTTGAACTTTTTCCCACGTTCAAAGTCGGTTCCGGTTACGAAACATACCGACTTCATTTTTTTATTTTGCAGAATCTATAAACAATTTCAAGAAAACTTTTATTTTCATCCAAAGATATTTGCGCGATATAGAAATTTTGAAATTATTCAAAAGTAAAAATTTCAAAATAATTTCAAACTTCAGAAGATTTCAAGGAATTAAAAAAAAATTAAATTTTTTCAAGACTTAAAAAAAGAATCTTTTTAAGAATTTTAAAAATTTTCAAAGGAGTTTTTAAATTATCAAAAAAGAATCTAGAAGATTTCAAGGCAATTTTTCAGTCTTTAATGATTTTTAAGAAACACAAGTTTTTTTTTTTTAATTTTAAGATTCCTAGGAAAATTTTAAATGATTTTTTTTAATTATTTTTTTTGATAATATTGAAAAAGATTTTCAAACATTTTAAAAGATTTTGGGTTGTTGATCTCCTGACTTTTTTGATCTACTAGTCCTTTATTATGTACCAATATCTTTATTTAACGAGCTCTTGCCCAGCAACGCCGGACCTCATCAGGTATACTACTAGATCAAAAAAGAGTCAGGAGATCGACCACCCAACATTTATCCGCACTAGTCGACAAAAACAACATCAAATTAATATTTCAAAAGATTGTTCAAGTCCTGAAAAGAATATCTTCAAGGTTTTAACGAAATTGTTTCATTATTGAGAAATTTCAGGAAGAATTCGAAACATTCCAAAAGATGTTTAGAAAAATGTCAAAAATAATTCAAAATTTGAAAAAAATGTCTACAATCGACAAAAAACCGTTTTTTACCCAAAATTTGCTAAAATCCCGTAAAATAAAAAAACGTTATCAGGAATTTTCTAAATTTTTTGATAGGACGCAATCATAGTATTAAAAATAAAATGAAAATAATTTTTGGAAAAACCACATAAGGGACGAAAGAAAATGGAAAGACAAAAGTTGTTCAACCAAAAAAGCTCTGCAAGCGTATTATAAACTAGGGTTACCAATGGATAAATTGAGAAATTATGAATAAACTTGTGAAGAATCCATTTTTGGAGTAACATTGTACTATCAAATTTGGTAAAGAGCGCAGTTTTTGAATGCGAACATTTCTCCAATTGATGAATTTCGAATTTCAAAGAAAATTTGACAAGAATGCAATTTTTGGAAATGTATTGGAACTTCCAATTTTTTTGAATTGTTAAAGTTAAAATTTTTTTAAATTGCAAAATGTGTTATTTCGAAATAAATTTACAATGAAGCCCAATTTTCTGCATCGAGATGTATTTTGCGTGTCTAATGCAAAGAAAAATATTGAGGACCCTAAGAAAGGTACCCTGCATAGCGTTGTTATGCAGAAACATAAAAATTTAGGCCTTTTGATTAAAAAATTCTCAAAATTGTCTCAAATTTGTCTCAAAACCAGCACATAGGTTCGAAAATATATAGAAACTCCTAGAGTCATCATTAAAAATATTATTCACAAAACTCAAAATTCACATAGGGAAAGAGCTCCATTAAGGAGGCTTGATGAAGACTCCGTGTTTTCTAGAATTGCCTACGACGCGTTCTGGAAACATTTTTGAAAAAGGTTCCAAAAACCGTTTTTGCGTAAACTGAACCGCCCCATTGCATTTTAGAGCAAAATACTTGCCAGTAAAATTTAACTAGAGGGAATTCTAAGGAAGTTGCAAAAAGAAGGAACATCCTATCTGTAATAGGTGCTGAGTTTTGCTGTTATTTGCATCTGTACGTTGTAACCTATTAATTTCACAAAAAAATGTTCTGAATTTCAATTAAAGTAGCTTTTGACCTATTCTTCAGGGTAAATAAAAATAGCTTCATCAATTTACGAGTCCGGCAAACCAAATCGAGCTGGAACCAGCACACCTGAATCCATCCCAGCGAACCTACCTTCATTACCATAACCAAGCTTTATCCAAAAATTGGGAATAACAGGAATTCATGGAATGTATAATTCCAAACATTTAGTGACTGATTTAATGCACAAAAGTAAAAATCCAGGAAGGATTACTCTGTACAAAGAAACATGTGAGAAGCAGAAGCCAGAGATATCCTCTTTTGTCAGAATAAACTGCTTCAGAAGGAATATGGAGGGCAAAAACATCAGAATGACAGTCCCTTCTAATATGCATCTACCTTTATCTCTTGATTTACCAAACCTTCATCCCCTCTTACACCTTGAACACCCTTTTATAGTCGATCTTCACCTCCTGCTACACATCTACTATCTCCTTCAAATTCTCGACCAGTTCCGAATTCACCGCAACCTGCCTTTATCAAAAAATCTGAATTAGTAGGAATTTACAGAAATTCCAATTTTAAGTATCCAGTGACCAATACAGCAAATGATTCATCAGTTGGAAGACAAAATTCAGGAAAGATTACTTATTATAAAGGAATATTTCAGAAGTAGATGCCGAAGATATCATCTTATGAAAGAATAGACTGCTTTGATAGGAATGAATGTCGTGAAATTTTCAGTTTTCAATTTCACCACAATCAGGCGGTACCAACAAATCTGAATTAGCAGGTATTCACAGAATGTCCATTTCTGAGTGTTTAGTGAACAACACAAAATGTGGTTCAGTGGATAAAAGTACAAATTATAAAAGGATCATGCAGCAGAAGGACATGCTTGAGAAAGAAATAACAAAGATGATACCTGCTCGGAGAATGAACTACTTTAAGAAGAATGAACAGACCAGAGTGCAATTGCTTCCTACTCATAATCCTTTATCTAATCGACGTTACATTAGGGCCCTAAATTATCATATCCCCGAGCTGAGTCCACAGGGATAGGACCCGATAAGTGTCGATCATGGCTGGCGACTCCCAAAAACCTGATGAGCAGGACATCGACCACCGATCGCCAGGTTTTGTTACCTAATCGCGTAGCGCGAGGTTCTCCATCCTCAAAGCGCTTGGTACCCAAGTGTGTATCCCAGGAGAGAATGTGCCATTCTGAAGTTCGACGAGATCAAAGCCGAGATCCAGGAGGCCGACGCTGAGATCGAAGATGCCGACACTTTCCGATTTCTAGCTAGTTGCCAATCCTGGGCTGGTGCACCAATTTGTGATATATACGTATTGCAACCAAATTCCGGGCAGTCGGCTACAACTTGGCACTCAACTGTTGTAGTCCGACATTTCTTCCAATTCTTATTCCTGAAATTGCCCGAAAAATTCAAACTCCCCGCTAAGTAAGAAAGCGCAACAGACAGATAGAGTTTCTACCATAGAAATATGTTTTTCCAATAATACGGTTGAGTATAATAAGAATACGATGAAATATGAGCATGTATATGAGAGAATTGGGAAATAGTATAACAAAGTTCTGAAGAAATGAGGAAAATTTTTTTCAAGAATAAGGAACAAAAAAAAGTAAAAAGAGGAATTGTTAATGTTCTAATCACATAAAGGAGGACGACAGGTTTAAAGGTGGAATTAATAGGCAATCGAAAGGCAGGATAGGAAACACCCGCAAATTTTGAAATAAAGAAAGTGTAAGTAACGCAATGGCGAAAACAACAGAAAATCGCTATGAAAGATTACTCAAAAGTGCGACCGTGAAATATCAATTTAAAGCCTAAGATCAGTTTGGAATTTATTACGCAGAGAAATAGAATTTCACAGGTTTCGAGAAATAAGTATCCATTCGGAATTAGAAATATGGTAAGTACGAAATTAATAAATAGTAGAAAGAATTGACTAGAAATAAATAAAACTAGCCAAATTAAATTTAAATCATTTTGCGCACAAGTTACTAAGAAATAAAAAAAAACGCGTGATACTTAGGTCCGGAAAGTTTACGGTTACAAAAATAACAGAGCCAACCCAAGCCAAGGAAATAAAATTTAGAGAAGACATGATTGAGGACTAACAGAGGGCGATTCTAATGTTTCGTGAGCAGGAGTACCCGACGCGTATAATGAAAATTTGAGTAGGGATGCAAGTAGGGGGACAAAGAATAGACAAGAGAAGAATGAAATTCCAGAAATGACAATACAAGAAGAAGGGAAAAAAATTAATAGGAACAGAAGTAAAATCAATGAGGCTTACGAAATTTACACATTTCTTAATAGGGGTACTCGCGTAAACAAGAGCTAGATGATTTAGTAGCGTATGAAGAATTTTCAAGTTGAGTCTAAAATAAAATAAAGGTTTGTAACCAAAAAGCGGATCCAAATATTCATGCCTATTTACCGGAGATCAGATAATTGTTTGCTCGATTACATCCGGGAGAAAAATTAGAGTGGAAATTAAGGAGAAGTTACGAGAATCTCAGATTTGAGCACAAAGTTTATATGAAGTGAAACGACTTATACAATTTTTAAGAATTACAAAATACAATAATGGGAACAGTTGAAATGATCAAGACAAGCAAAATACAATTAATAATAATAATAATCAAAGCGTAATATGGCATAGGGATATGGTGACCCCATCGCTTAAGAACTGCGGCTCTTGCAGTCAGGCACGTTGCATTAAACTGGCTCCCCAATGCAACGAATTACGCGACTACGTCAACAGTATCGCGCAGTGCGACCCACAATAAGCCTCTCTTGGATGGAGGCCATGGTTCACTTAGGAGTGGGAACAGGACCGAACCGAGTCGACGATCACGCGATGCCCCCGAATGAACGCAAGCACATCGTCTTAAATGGTCGGACCAACTTAAGAGGAACATTCTCAACTGTTGGCAAGAAAGCTCGCCGGCTTGAACAGGATACATGCGGAGGTTACATGAACGTTGGATCAATATGCACCCGAGATATGCCCATACAACGCCTCAGTATTTAGAAAATCAGGTATCCCTTCTACGCAAAAGAGGATATAAAGGTCTTTATCAGCAAGAAGACGAGCAGCATCGCCCTGCGAACATGCCGACTGTTTCAGCAGGACCAACTTTGCAGATGGCCGATAATGAGAACACGAGAACTACGAAAACAAAAATCTACCAAAAAGTTTTTCTCAGAATGGACAAATCAGCTGAAGCTAATACTGCTCTCCCCGATTTGCTCCCCGAAGATGTTAATGTCTGGAATCTGAACTTCGTAGTTTACATGAAGGTGGTCTTTCTCCTTAGAGATAATAGAAGTAATGATACTTCAGTATGCCTGAATAAGACTTGCGAGCGTATTGCACAGCTTGAGTGTAAAATTAAAACTGCAAGAAGGCATGCATCAAATGTTCAGTACGTGATTAGCTACATAATATGTAAAACATTTACTTCAAAATTTAGGGCAATAGCAAGAAACTTCAGGAAAGCAAATCACACGCTGAACAAGCGTAAACTTTTGACCATCAAGCAGTATTGGACGCAAAAAATAAGAGCTCTTCAAACAGCGAAACAACGTCTTGATCGTCGAGTGAAGTGGATTCAGGAAAGTTTCACCTTTTCCACTCATCCTTCCTATCTGTTCCATGAAGCGTCATGTGTTGTTAAAAATCCGCCTAGTCGGGCGGAGATTCAAGTCTTCTTGGAGCAAGTATATGGAGAGACTTATCATCTAAATGAAGAAGCTTTAGATATATCACTCCTTCGTAACTTTTGACGAAGGCAAAGGTTGCAAGTTCCATAGGAGGAGTATGCATTCATTACTGCTGAAGAAGCGACGAAAGTTATCGCTAGAACTAAGAACTTTTCAGAGCAACGGCCAGATAGAATCAACAAATTTTGGTGGAAGAAATTCACTTCTATGCACCAAGATCTAGCTCATATATTTACTACTATTCTAAACGGAAAACAACACATCCCGCAGTGGCTCGTAGAAGGACGCACTGCCCTGTT
Source organism: Andricus quercuspetiolicola (assembly GCA_035222095.1). Taxonomy (NCBI): domain Eukaryota; kingdom Metazoa; phylum Arthropoda; class Insecta; order Hymenoptera; family Cynipidae; genus Andricus; species Andricus quercuspetiolicola. The sequence continues at coordinate 15,354 of JAWWEA010000020.1, read as the reverse complement.
CCCTAAGACGGGAGATTTGTCAAGTTCAAGGAGCTACAGACACATAGCTTGTTTAAACACCAAATACAAGATATTTACTTGCATCTTCAAAGAGAGGATATTAATAGCGCTCGAGCTGGTATGGAGTGCAATAGTTGAACAACGTGGATGCAAAAGAGGGCTGGCAGGTTACAGAGAGAACCTGTTGATAGGCAGGTGTTTGACTGATTACCGTAAGACATGCGCTAACACGAACCATAAGCAACTTATTAAGCTTCTTGAGTGCGTGGTGGTATATGCAAAAATAGTGAGATCCATAAAAGAGCTCATGCTTTCATGGCGGACAAGATTTGTCGTAACATCTGACAAAAGAAGAAAGTATAAGGTCAACCACCTTTTATAAATGAACGACCTTAAACTCTTTACCTTGTCAAAAGAAGATCGTAAAATCTTAGTGACGTTGGTAAATAGGTACTCTAAAGCGATTGGCATGAGCTTTGGACTGGACAAGTGTGCTTGCGTCCATCTATACTTAGGAAGACTAGAAACTACGTCATCGCGTGACGATCAGGATATTCAACTCACAGGTGGAAATATTCAACATTTTAGTGATGGAGAAACAAATGCATATCTTGGAATACCGCAAGCGGGAACTTAAAATGTGCGTGTGTTAAAAACGGCCCTTGAAAAAAGTTATCGCCAAATTCTCAGAAAAATATGGGTTTCCGAATTACTTGTGAAGAATCAGATCCATGCAACTAATATGCTGGCCGTTCCTATACTGCTGTACACTTTTGGTGCAGTAAAGTAGAACACCGACGACTTGAATAAACTTAACCGAAGAACTCGCAAGATGATGACAATCTATCGAAGTCGTCATCCTAGATCTTCCGTACCTCAGATGTACCTTTCTCGAGATGAAGGGGGCAGAGGTTTGCTGAGCTTGGACTGTCTTCATTGGAGAACGGTTCTGGCTACAGCATGCTCAGTTCTAAATAGCAATGATTCTTTTATGCGACTCGTAAGTCAACAGGAAATCGTCAATGATGCGGCTTTTCTATATCGTGCCGCAGGTAGAGCCGCGGAAGAGCTTGTTCCCCCATTCGATTCCAGCAACGCTGCACATTGCCTAGCGTCGCTAACACGTTTGGTGCTCAAAACTTGTGTACAGGAAGCAGAACCTTCGCTTTTACTAAGAGAACATGCTGAAAAGCCCCTTCATGGTAAATTCTACGGCATTATACGTAGAGAAGGACTACCGATGCGTCTGTCCTATATGTTTCGTAAGTCTGTTGGATTGAGATCGGAGACTGGGGGATTTCTATTTGCCTATCAAGACAGCGTTATAGACACCATAGTTTACTGCGAGCGCATGATCCACATACGTGTCAGAAATACCAACTGCCGAGCGCGCAAGCAAAAGACAGAAACACTTGGACATGTTCTAACTGGATGCTCAAAGTATGCACTCCACGGTCACATAGTAAGATACAATGCGGCTCTAAAATTGTTGTATTACCATCTTCGCACTTCTATGCTGTTCATTTAGTGTCCGCCTTGCCATATGCCCAGGGGGAACTGTAGACCGTTGTGGAGAATGATCAGTGTAAGGTCTACTGGAATTTCTCATTCTCCACCTCTCTACGTATCGGTGGCACAAAGCCTGGTATTGTCCTCTAAGATCTAAAGACGAAGAACATTTACGTCATTGAATTCCCGGCTCCAGCCGATGGTAATATCACGGCAATAGAGGAAAAAAATGGGCGAAATATCGAGCACTACTTTTCGAGCTGAGCAGGCTGTACCAAGGCTACAAAGTCCATCTTGTAGTTCTCATAATCGGACGCCTTGGAGGTTTGAAAGCTTCATTTGTCCAACTTAACAAAATTGCGGCTTGCCAGCTTCAGGCTGAGTCCATCGCGAGCCGAATGCAAAAGTCGGTTCTTCTGAGATCACTTCATCCGGCCTGTCTACACTGTTCCTCATAACATTTTAAGACTGGTAGCTCTAAAAAAGTAATACCGCTAAATATCTTCCACAGTCTAAAACAACGGAAAGGTGTAACTGGTCTATTAAAACGACGGTAAAGGCATACTTAGGGCCGATTCCACCATCCATGATTAAATCTATGGTCAACTAATCACGATTATTTTTTATTCAACGATTTATTCATGATTAACTTGCGAAACGTTCCACCATGAATTTTTATCCTCTGGTCAGCCAACCGTATACCCTGTTCGGAATAGAGTCTAGTTTCTGCGTATTTCTGTTGTAACAGCGATTCTGATTGACTGAGTCACGAAACTTGTGTTTGCGCTCCATCCTTGGCGCGCCAAACCAAATAGGCCTCTGAAGTCACAAATTACGCTTTGGTTACTTGCTTTGCCGAAGCGTCTTCAACATAACAGCAATCAGATTAATTATGTGAAATGGTGTTTTCTGACGCGTAGAAAAGAGAAAAAATAATATTTTAAGAACATATTTCCTTTTGAGCTATATTTCACACTATATACTGTCGCACAGAACTTTAACTGACCTTTGAGGTAATGTTGATCCTCGCTAGTCGCTCGTTAGGTCGCTCATCGGCCGAAATGTCCGATTAACTTCAACGGCGATTATGCTACTGTAATCATGGTTCAAAAGATAGTGGAACGCAATTTAATGATTGAATAAAGTTCATCAATGATTAAAATTTGATCACGGTTGGTGAAATGGGCCCTTAGAAAATGGTCATAGTGAATGGGAAAATGAATTAGAGTTGCAAGAAATAGAGATGTGGACAGAGGCGTAGTGATCCGTTAAAATTTTACATGATTGTTGTGTTCCTACATAGTTTGAAATTTTTCTGAAGATGACCTAACCTCAAAGCTGTACGAGTGTTCCTTCTGTGTTTCTACGCGTTATCCTCATCGTGGAACCTGGTGGGCAACAAGAAATAAGGACTCTCCATACTGAAGTGATCTGTCGTGGGTGCAGCTCCAAAGTGGTAGATGTGGTTTTCTGGCCCAAGTGCAATACCTCCTACCACCCATCCTGTGCAGCGAGTATCAGACTCCTCGATAACAGAGCATATTCTAGGTACTGTGCTCCACGTCAACGGTCACCTGTACCAACGGACCAGACAAATTTTCTTACCACCTTGGACGTAAAACGAGTTTTCAGCAATGCATTCACCGGGTTCCAGCCCCAACTGAAGGAAGTCTCAACATCTCTAGCTGATATCTGGTCCAAAATCAACGGTCTGTCCTCTAAGATTGACAATGTAATTGGCAGATTTGAAACCACAGAAAAGTAGTTGAGGACCTGTCAAAGAAAGTTGAGACTGCAGAAGGTAGGATTAGTAATCTTGAATCTCAAAACTCTAGGCCCCAATCAGTAGATGAGGAAGCGCTTGTTCGGAAATGCATGGTAGAAATGGAGCAGAGGAATGCTGAAAAAAGGAATTTGATTATTTTTGGTCTCCCTGAGCATGTAAGCCCCAGTTCTAACGACACTGATCGCATAGTTACTCCCTCGTCTGTTATTAAAGATGTCTTTTCGGGCGTTTTCAGACCTAACGTGGAAATTAAGAAAACATTCATAATTGGAGTATTTTTGCAGTAGCGAGTAAAGCCTCGTCCTGTCAAAATAGTGTGCAAAACGGAAGATTCAGCGCATGCGTTGCACCACGCATTCCTAGAGCATATAAAATCAAAGAACGATGCAAAACTGGAAGAACTTTGGCTCGCGTTCGACAAAACCAAAATTCAGCTACAGGAAATTTCCAAAATAAAGACCATATTGGAGAACCGTCGCCAGGGTAGGAAGGAGGATCTCAAGCTGACTTTTCGCCAAGGGATCCCAGTTGTGAGGAAAATTGGTCAACGCAAGAATTCAACGTCCGTCTCGATCCACCTTGCGAGCAAATCATAACAACCCGTCACAGTCTAGGTTGTATTCACATTCCCTCCATTATCAACACAGTTGAGCACATTCTTGTGAAACTTGCAGTAGGCTCTACAACGCACATTCTGGGTGCTTTTTACATTCCTCCAAACTCTAGTATTAAAAATGTATTGATTTTTGTGTGATCTTTAGAGATCAACCTGAAACATTTCTGGGTTTGTGCTAATTCAATTAGGCATAACAGCGATATACCTAACGAAATGTACTTGGGAGATGAACATACCGATACGAACGAATCCATCGCAAACTTATTTGCTAATTATTTCAGTTCAGTACACACTGGCCCCACCGAGCTTAAATTTCAAACTGCCTTATCCGACGTCATTGATTTTTCTTTTGTAGATATAGCCGCAGTAGACATTGAGTTAAAATTAATGAACTTTGATGCAAACAAGGGGGCCGGGCCCTGATGGTGTTGCCCCCTCCCTAATAATCTTTAGCTTCAGTCAATGTACTTATAGATGAGCAGCACGGCTTTAGGAAAGGGAGTTCGACAATCGCAAATCTTTGTGAGTATACGTGCTATTTGTCAAAGAACCTTGAGGCCGATCAACAAGTTGATGCGATCTACACCGATTTTTCTAAGTGCTTCGATAAAGTCAACCTTGGTATTCTTATGGCGACGGTCGGGACTCTTAGAGTCTCCGCGAACATGCTCGCCTGGATTACGAGCTATCTGAACAAAAGATTTGAATCTGTACGCGTAAGAGAGCGTTATTCTCAAGCTTTTCACGCAACATTGGCCGTGCCCCAGGGATCTCACTTGGGCCCTCTGTTGTTCATTCTGCATGTTAACGACATTCGTACTGCAATTAAATGTTGCCTTTTTTTACTATATGCTGAGGATTCGAAACTTTATAAGGTCATTCGGTCCCGCTTAGATTGCAGTGAGTTGCAGGATGATCTTGATCGCTTGCAGGCTTGGTGCGATTTGAACGGGATGCAATTTAATGTACAAAATGCTCTGTAATCTCATTTTCGTGAAGAAAGTTAGTCTTTGAACAATTTTACTTAATCGCAGACCAAGAGCTGCAGAGGGTCTTATGTGTTAGAGACCTAGGGGTTCTCCTTTAATCTAATTTAGCATATAAGGATCAGATCACAGACGTCATAAACAAGACACTCAGGTCCCTGGCTTTTGTCACGAGGAATGTTTTGAAGTTTAATAATTTACTCACCCTTAGGACACTGTACTTCTCCCTTGTTAGACTTCATTCAGAATACGCATCCGTAATTTGGTCACCTCAACACATGATAGGCAAAATCAGAGTCGAACATGCACAGAACCGCTTTCTGCGCTTCGCGGCCCGGCAGCTAAGCATGTACAACATCTTAAACAATGTGATCGATAGTCCTAATTTAATGTCAGGTATTAGCTTGCGTGCACATATGAGATCATCAAGGAGTAGTTTACTGTTCAACATTCCATACCATCACACTAATTTTGGTCAAAATTCAGTGATCTTGAGAATTTGCAAAGAAGCTAACCTCTATTGTGATACTATTGACTTTTTAGACGATTCTCAGGCGCATTTCAGGCAGCTCTCAAGAACATTACTAATTTAAGAGATAATAGTGCAGCTTAGGCTTAGGTTAACTGTACCCGCAATAGTTTTAACAATCGTATGGGTACGAATCGAGCAAATATCAAGTCAAAAAAGAAAAAATACAAAACCATTATAAATTCAAAAGCGACAAAACCAAACAAATAACGAAACATCTTATTTCACAAATAAGATAGTTTAAAACAAAACTAGAATAAGTCTTTTGGTAAAGTAATTTTAGGTTAAGGTAATTTATTTCAGGTCAGCAAGCAGCCAGTTTTC
>JAWWEA010000003.1:56353477-56364785 GCA_035222095.1 Andricus quercuspetiolicola | reverse complement strand
TATTATTTGGTTGTAAATATAATTTTTTGTTGAAAGTTCAACTATTTTGTTAAAAAGTAATCTATTTTGGTCGAAAAGTATACTACTTTGTTAAACAATCTTCTTTTTAGATAGAAAATTCGTCCTTTCGGACTGAAAATTCAGCTGTCTTCTGAAAAAATGGTCTTTCTGACTTTAAAAATCAAGTGTTTGGTTGAAATGCAACTATTCTTGGTTCAAGTTTAAGTCTTTCTTGTTTGAAAATAAAACTATTTTGTTAAAAATTCAACTATTGTGTTCAAAATTCAACTATTTTCTAGAAAATTAATGTTTTTCGGTCTAAAATTTATCAATTTTGTTAATAAATAACTTTCTAGATGCTGAAAATATAACTATTTGGTTAAAAGTTCATCTTTTAGGTTAATAATACGACTTTGGTTGAAAAATTTGTCCCTCTGGATTGAAGATTTACCTTTCTTGGTAGAGTTATTCTTGATAGACAATTCATCTTTATTGCTTAAAAATATAACTGTGCTTAAAAAATTCTTCTCTTTTGATTGAAGATTAAACTATTTGGCTGAAAATGTAACAGTTTTTGTTGAACGTTAATATTTTTCCTCTGAAAATTGAATCATTCAGTTGAAAGTCCAACTATTTTGTGAAAATTCGTAATTTTTGGTTGACAAGTTCTTCATTGAAAATTGATCTTTCTTCGTTGAAAATTCAACTGTCTTCTAAAAAGTTATTCTTCCTGTATTGAAGATTTAGCTATATGGTTGAAAATGCCACTGTTTTTATTTCAAGTTTAATCTTTTTTGTTTTTAAATTCATCTTTTTGGATTTACAAGTCAACTGCTTACTAAAACATTCGTGTTTTAGCTTGAAAACTGAACTCTTCCGTTGAAACTTCATCACTTTTGGTAGAAAATTGAACTTTTTTATATAAAGTGCAACATAATATATTGAAATAAAAAATTAAGTTACTTTGGCAAAAAATAATCCTTTCAGTTGAAGGTTCATCTTTTTGGTTAAAAATTGAACTAAATTTTTGTTAAAAATAAACCTTTCAAGCTGAAAATTAAACTATTCCATTTTTGATAAAAAGCTCTTCTAAAAAATTTCATCGCATTGAGAAAGCAACTGCTATATTCTTCATTCAGAATGAATCATTCTTGGAATTAAAATACAGTTGCTTGATGTACAGCTAAACTGTCCTGTTAGAAATTCACTTTTATTGGTTCATCAGTCATCGTTATTTTTGAAAATTCACGTCTTCGGTTGAAAAAAGAACTGCTTCCATGAAAAATCGTTCTTTTCTTGCATGCAAATTTATTCCTTTTACTGACAATGAAACTATTCCACTTGAAACTGTAATTATCTTATCTTATCTTAATCGAAATATAAACAGTCAGGGCCACCTAAACCGTTTCCAATTGCAATGCATAATATTGCGGATTATACTCAAGCACTGCGGCCCTCCGGAGGAGAGAATTGCAACCGCCTGCCATCCTGCCCCCTGAGAAACTGCGGGGGCCAGCACTTCTAGGAATTACTGAGCCGGGGGTTACTAAAACGCGGTTCTGGTGTATGTACTTTTTGCTTGAAAATGAAACTACGTTCTCGATACTTTAACTCCTTTCTTTGAAAGTCTTTTTTTTCATTTAAACATCATCTATTCGACTTGAAAACTCATCATTGTAGTTGACAACACATAACTTTCTTTGAAAATTTGCTTTCTTCCTTGGTAAACATAGTAGTATTTTCCAGTGAACATTGAACTATTCCATGTTAGCTTAAGGAGTGTTCTATTTTCATTTCAAAATTGAAGTATTTATTTCAAAGCTGATCTGCTTTGGCTGAAAATTCAACTACTTCGTCGAGAATTCATGCCTTTTATTCAAAAATCGTCTTCCCTCTTGGTTGAAAATCTTCTTCCTTGCAAATTCAACGACTTCATTAAAAATTCATGCATTTTCCTGGCTGTAAAGTTTTCAAGTACCCGACAAAATTATTCCACTATTTCAATAGGTGTTGACAGCTATCTCCGAAAACAGCTGTGAATGAAATTCGTATTATCTCTTGCAAATTTTGAAATCCGCGGACAATTGGGAACACTTTTTTGACCACCTTCAATGTACAAACAATTAATGAAAAGAAAATTTAAAACCTCTCCCAGGAAGACATTATTTAAACATATTTTTGGGCCGTGATTTATGAAGCTATATGTCTGTCGATTTAACATTAATTATAATTATTACGCGGAATCCTCATGTGCCACTCTTCCGCGTTGTAGCGTTTTCCAATTCTATAATTCTTCTATAATTCTCTTGTCCATGTGCCATTCCCACAGGAAAAGTTACATTGAATGAAGACTCAGGTACAATCTTCACCTTGACTACAGTCTATGACTGTATTGTTTTTTATAGTTTTATTATTATTTATAGACTATAAATTCATTTTTGTTCACGGGGAGCCTCAATGAATCCACCTGGACTTTCTTCGACTCTATTTTCGCATACTGATTTTTTTTCAATGACACTGAATATGCAACATTTTCTGAAGACAAAATTAGTTTTTAATTACGAAGTACTGAATTATTCCGAACATGTGGTAATTTTTCATCCTATTCGGTTGGTACTCAAAGCGCATTTATTTTTCTAAAACGTTTTATTGATGGGTTCTGATGAAAATTCGAAATGACGTGACTTTTGAACCAAAAATTTGCATTTTCAACTAAAAAGATTAATTTTCAACCAAGAATGGAATACATACACTTTCAGTTTAAAAAATTAATTTTCAACCGAAAAAAAAGTATTTTCCAAAAATTATTAAAATTTTCAACCAAAGAGACGAATTTTCAACTTAAATGACGAATCTTTACCCAAAAAATTAACTTTTAACAAAAAAGTAACTTTCAAATAAGTAGTTCACATTTTCATCCAAAAAAGATTAATTCTAATAAATACTTTTCAGTTAAGAGAGAAAAATCATTTCGACAGAAATTTGGTATTTGTAATAAAAAAAAACTATTTTGAACGTAAAACATTAATTTTATAACATGGAAAAGTTTTCAACAAAATGTGGTGGAAAATTTATCTTCTTGGTTGAAAATTCAACTATTTGGAAGAAAATATATGTAATTGGATGCCAAACTTCTTTTTTGGTGGATAATCTTTTTTTTTTCGTTTAAAAATGCAACTTTTTGGTTGAAAATTAATCTGCTTTAGTTAAGGATTCAATTATTTGATTGAAACTTCGTTGCTTTTTTTTGGTTATGTTCAACTGCTTTTTTTACTTAAAATTACAACTGCAAAAAATGCAACTGCTTTTTAGAGATTCCGTCTGTTTAGCTTGAACGTTCGACAGTTTGGTAGAAAACAAACGTATTTTATTAATAATAATTCATCTTTTTTGGTCCAACATCAATTTTTTTTAAATGCTACTATATGCTTGAAAATTAATCTGAGTCACTTGAGGATTCAAATATTTTGTTGAGAATTCGTCTTTTTTGGTCAGCCTTAACTGTTTCTTATTTTAAATTGTAATATTTTTTAGTTTGAACATGAAATTTAAATTTGTTGTTAAAAATTAGTATTTCCAGGTTGAAAATGTTATAAACCGTCCTAGTACGTAATTAAATTTTGTTTTTAACCTATTCAAAATCAAAATCAACTCTCCGGGAAGATATACGCAACGTAAGCATTATTAAAACATAAGCAATCTTGAACATTCCTTGACCCATGCCAATAAGTTAGAGTAAGATAGAAGGACATGAGAACCAGAGAGATGGAAAGAGAGAAGACGACAATACAAAGCATTGCAAGGAGAGTACTCATACAGACACCGTTTGACGCTTGTACCTATGCATTACTACACGGATTGACGTAAAACACTATCGGCTCTTTAGTCGACGGAAGACAGAACGCGAATTTAAGTGACATACGACATACAGATGTGTAGCCGTTTCAATTCAAAACCAGCAGAGCTCGTTTCCTACCATGAAGGATGTGCCGATTCTGCAAATCCGCTTAGTGCACCCAGAATAGAAATGGCGAATCGGGCCCAGTGCGGTTCTCTATGAAGTGCGACGGTCCAGGAAAAGGTGTGAACCTGACAAGTTACATCCTATCCCAAAAACGAGAAATCTAATCCTTGGCCGTTCCTTCCTTCTTTTTGGCGAATGAAGTGTGGCGGAAGCTATAAGTTAGGGTAAGTCGAATATGAAATCACTTTTGTTTTCTTGATTCCTTTGGAATTTCACCATCTGTTTTCTATTTCATTTTCTTTTAATTTGAATAAATTAAAATTAAAACAAGAGTCAGTGTGTCAATTATTCAAAAGAAAACCCTCTTCCTCATTGAGATTCAACGGTAACAGGGCAGCCGAAAAGGGTTACATCTTCAATTAATAAGATGGTAATCACGATCACACAAAATTAAACAAATTTATAAAATTATTTTGGCAGCTTGAACCTCCAGTGAATTATAATAGTTAGAGCTTTTTAACCGGTTCTTAATATTAAAAATTATTATCTCGTCCATAACAAGCCGATTGTGGACGAGGTGAGATACGATTACACCCCTTTTTCACTCCTATCACGTCATCGTTTACTCGGAATTTTACAAAAAAAAAATCAATTCTTGATCTGCTTGACCTGTAACATGATCAAAAAGGTTTTCTAAAGTTCCCAAGAAAATTTTAAATCAAAGTGAAGGTGCGGGATTTAAATTGTTGAGTGTGTACATGTTTCGAGACTTTGCGTCCTGCGTTAATCAGACCAAAATCTGGGCTGTTTTTAACTCCTGGTTTCCCTGGACATCGTGGTTCGCAAGACATCCTAGCCCTTCGCAAAGAAAAAGTTGTAGGGAAACTCTAAATCACAGTGAAAGGTACGGAATTTAAATTTTTGAGTGTATGAATGTTTTCTTCCAAAAAGTAATATTCTGAATTTCGCTTGTTAAGAGTGATTAAAAATTTGAGCTGTTTTTAGCCCTTACTTTTGTTTCACTGTATAAGCGAAATTCATTCTATTATTTCTTGAAGAAATGGCAACTATGGGGGGTTAATGACACTTGCGTCCTGCGTTAATCAGACCAAAATCTGAGCTGTTTTTAGCTCTTGGTTTTCCTGGGCATCGTGGTTATCGTCGTTATCCAGTTGAACACGCAGGGTCAAATATATTACGGGAACTCAACTCGATACAATTGATGTCAGTATTTAATTTTCTTGTGACATTTATTTCCGACTATTAGAATAACGTGCGATAAATAGCGAATTACTGAATTGATATTAGGGCCTTAGCCCACCTACAAATAAATTCTACTATTATTTGGAGGCTAATAATCCTTTAATAGTAAAATTTAGCAACTAATAGTGCTTCATTATGACTACATAGTTTTACTAAAGAGGCATAATAATAAATAATTCTTTAATTAGAAGGACGTAATTGCCTAATATCAGTCTTAGGAAAAGTTGAATACCTGATGCCAATATAGAGTGCGCACTTCTTCCCATTTTAGCAGCGATCACATGTGTGAGGTGAAATAAATAGCGTGTGTTTTTAGGTATACACTTTAATGTGCTAGAGTGTGCTCACAGCGAATTGAGCAGTAGAGAGAGAGAGAGAGAGAGAGAGAGAGAGAGAAGCGCATCACATGCCTAACCCCTGCTAAAAAATTGTGCTCATTTTCTGATCGATCCTTTGAATTTTATTATAAACTTGTCGATAAAACTGGCTCATTTCCTGATCAATGGAAAAAGGCGCGCATATGTCCCGTTTTTAAAAAAGATGATAACTCGAAAATTGTTAATTATAGACCTACAGCTATTCTATCAAACTTATCAAAGGTATTGTAGATGTGCATATGTGATCTGCTTTGGCCATATTTAACTCAAATTCTATCTACTTCTCAGCACGGATTTGTTCCACGTAGATCTACAAACTCAAATTTACTGACCTTAGTTCAAATGACTGACAGTTTTTTTAAAAAAATCATCACCAGGTTGATGTGATATATACGGACATGTCCAAGGCCTTTGACTGCATACACCATGGTCGTACATTAGATAGAATAAGAGATCTAACGGTACCAGATAAATGGATAAGACTCTTGAATTCTTACCTAATAAGTCGGGAACACATTGTGCAATATAACAGATATTCATGGACCCCCTTCACCTCTACCTCAGGTGTGCCACAAGGCTCTAATCTTGGACCATTGCTTTTTTTAATTTACATTAATAACGTCGAAATAATGATAACTGTATATATCCTTTTCTACGCTGACGATACTTAGTTTTTTTCCCTATTGATAATGTTCAAGAATGTTTAAAATTATAAGAAAATCTTAATATCTTTGTAAAATGGTGCGCTGAAAATTCTTTGGACATCAATATTTCTAAATGTAAGGTAATATCATTTACTCGTAAAAGTAATGTTATTGATTTTAATTATCAAATAAATGGATGCACTATTGAGAAAGTGAATTCTATTTTAGATCTTGGTTTGAAATTAGATAATGCTCTGCGATTTAACATACACATTGACTACAACCTTAGAGAGGCGAATAGGATATTGGGATTCCTAATTCGAACATGCCGCTCATTTAAAAATCCTCTTGCAATAACCTATCTATACTTTGCCCTAGTCCCATCGAAACTTGAATACGGTTCTGTAGTTTAGTACCCCTCAGCGAAATACGTGTGTGATGCTATTGATAAATGCCAAAAAAAAGTTATTGAAATTCCTAAACTGGAAGGTAAATGGGCAGTATCCATCTCCAGGGTCCAACTACCTTGAACTTTGTGATAAATTAGAGGTATGGACTTTGAAAGACCGCAGGACTGTTTAATCTATTACATTTCTATTAAAACTTTTAAAGGGTTACAATGATTGTCCCCATTTATTTTCTCAAATTCCACTTTCAGTTCCTCAATTTGACAGCCGTTTTACGGCCCCTTTCTATCTCCAGAGCTCAAAGCGGAACACGCCGATTTTTAGAATGTGCGATGAAATAAACACTGTTAATAAAAAATTCAAAGAACCTCTAGATATGCTACACATGTTAATAAGGAGCTTTCTAACTGCCATGGAGGCCTACATGAAGTAGTTAGTATAAAAAAAAATAAAAAAATTATGATAACCAAACTTGTCATTGCGATTAATAAACTATGTATAATTTTAAGTATCCTGTAATTGGTCGAAAGACTGTTGGATTATTAAATAAATAAATAAAATTAAATGAAATGAAAAAAACAGCACGCAGAAAAAAGTGACGTGCCGGTAGAAAAGTACGTGAACGATACTAACGTGATATTGAACGTAATTTAGCAGCGTCTACAAAAGATCACAGCTAAAAACTGAGTCAACTCTAAAAAAACCTAGCTTCGAAGTAAAATTACCGGAATTAGTCGGGAACAAATGTCAGCTGCAGTAGCTCACAATAACAATTTTGCAAGTTTGGACGACGAGATTCAATGGTTTGAAAATTATCTCGAAAATTCTAAGGATTATTAAGTAATGAGACGGGTTTTTTCCTGACAATAAATAACCAATGGCTGAAAGAATTAATGTTTTTAAGAAACCCTTAAAAAACCCTGCTAGACATGCAGGTAAAAAGTCACAATCACAGCCAAACCAAAAGAGGCTGAGAATAAACAAATATTTTTGTCAACTTCTTTGTTTGCTAGGGCTAAAGCGGTAGTATCAGTAATTCCCCGACGTTCAGACCTCTCAACGTAAACCCTAATTTATATCACACGTGGTCTCAATTGTCCTTATAAGATGTCGGAACGACTAATATCCCAAAACGAATTGCTGATTCCTATTTCGGAAATAGAGCAAGCAATAGTAACTCTTAGAAAGCATTTAGTACGATCCACTAGTGATTTTGAAGGTTTTCTTTTTAACGATCTAATTAAGGATTTGAAAATGTGAATCCACATTTTATCAGAACTTGTAGATGAATTGGATAAATATTGATTACTACAATCAAATGATTGAACTTGAAAAAAGGTTTAATCTAGGATTCCCCGCATGTGTTGGCGACTCATGAATGTTTAAATCTTGAACAAAATTAAGATTTAAATTATACGGAAATTAAGACTCTAAAAGTTTAAAACTCGGTATATCCGAATCCTGATTATTAAATAAGGTATTACAAACCATATAATCAAAATGCCGGACCAACACGTAAATACAGAGTTACGTAGAACCAATGTACCCGGTTCCGATCCTAACATCAACCCAGGTGGCACACCGTTGAACCTGGATGCAACGCGAGCAATGTCGCTATTTCTCTAACAAAGCACACTACAACAAGCTACATATCACATCCCTCAGTTTGAGGGAAAGAACAGCCCCCTAAAAGAGTTTTCGCAGGAGATAGTTAATGGAGTGGTCTACATACAGTCAGATAATCAAGCTCCTTTTATCAAAATCGTGCTCAGTAAACTAACTGGCGTCGCAAGAGAAAGTGTAAGGGATAAGAAATTCAATACTGCCGATGAATTAGTTAAACATTTAAAGAAACGTTTTGCACTTGTGAAGAGATTTCAACGGTATTTTCAAGAAATCATGAAACTTAGTAATACAAAGCAAGAAACGGTTTGTGATTGTTATGATAGGATGCAGGTGCTGATGAGCGGGGCAAAGCATGCTTTGCAAGAAAAACACATGGACGAATACGTTAAAGGCACAGAAAATTCGGTGCGAGTTAAGGAAAGCGAAACTAATGATTAAGCCAGTTAAGGACGTAGCCTTGACGGCTTACATTCGCGGACTTCCGGACGAAATGGTGACCTTTGTGGATACGAGTTGTCCAAAGGCCTTAGCGGAAGCATACGAGAATGCTTTACATGTTGAAGAAGTGAAGAGGTATAATTCCACTTCAGAGTTATCGGTCTCCACCTATATGGTGGCACAACAGCCCTCCTTGGATGTGAAAAATAAAACGGATGACGCGGTAGGAGTCAGATCCCCAAGCCTATGGCCTCACTATAAGGAAAAGTCTTTCCACCCCGAGCAGAAAAGTATTCTTACGGTACCTGGCATGAAGAATGCGATGTTAAATTCGGCAAACCCTTCGCCAATGTTCCAACAATTCCCTGGATACCCTCCATGCTATCGCTGCCCGCCTTTCCCAATCCCATGATATCCTTTTCCATATCCATATTGCCCGTACATGCCGTACACAGATTCTGAAACATAGAAAAAGGACGCAAATTTGCCATGATCAGCATCGCCGATGCCTTTTGGCAGCAAGCATCAGCAAAATTTAAACTTCAATTTAGCTCGTTAGCAGGATGCCCCGACGAGCCCCAAGTCTTAGGAGCATTCACGAACTGTGAAGGATCTTCAGCATTCCACAGGGTGTTCCGAACCCGGAACCAACTAGAAGATTCCCTGGTAGTCATGCTGATTGCATGGAATTTCGCAATTCGAAGGCATCCTTCCAGGTTGATCCAGGATCTGGGGTCAACCTGATAAAACTTCAAGCGTTACAAGAAGATCTCGTGATTTCACCGAACAAACGTACTACAATGTATGGAATAACCGAGCACGGAGTAAAGACCCTAGGCACACTCGAAATTTTGGTTTTAGGGGCCTCGGTGGAATTTTACGCGATAAAATATAATTTCCCTGTCTCTGCACATGGAATTCTCGGCCGACCCTTTCTCCGGCAGGAACAAGTCGAAATGTCCTTTAGACACAATATTATTGTCCCGGGCTCTAACTCAGTAACACCAATTCCGTTTGTAGACGAAGAATTCAAGGAAGCAAAAAGACGATTCAAATCGGAAATTAAACCGGTTGCTCGCATATTAAGGATTCAACTACGAACACGTCACGCAATCGCGCTAGATGTATCAAATCAGGATGCGGTCGAAGATGCACGACAAGCAGTCGAAAAACAACTCAAGAGCGGAATCATCGGACCATCAAAATCATCATACAATTCACCACTAATGATAATCCCTAAGAAACCTGATGCCTCAGGATAAAATAAAAATACCGGTTTGTCATTAATTAGAGGGCGCTCCATGAAAGTCACAAGGGATGCATACCCCTTGCCAAATATTACAGAAATACTGGACTATCTAGGGAAGGCACAGCACTTCTGTCTTTGATTTGTCAAGCGAATATCACTAATTTGAAATGCACTCCGACGATCAAGCAAAAATGGCCTTCTCTACACCTCAACGTCATTTTGAGTACCTCCGAATACCAGTGGGCATCAAAAATGCCCCGGCAACCTTTCAACGTCTAATGGACGAAGTATCGAAAGGAATGCATGGCACGGAGGCCTTCATATATCTTGACGACGTAGTGCTGTTCTCAGAAACTCTTGAGGAACACCACATGAAGGCAAAACGCCTTTTCACACGCTTACGGCAAGAAAACCTGAAGTTGCATCCGGATAAATATGCCATTTTGCGAAAAGAAGTGACACATCTAGGTCACATAATTGGACGGAATGGAGCCAAACCTAACCCATCCAAAATAAGGGCAATAAAAAATTTCCCCACTCTCTGCAAGATAAGAGCTATCCGTCAATTCTTAGGACTATCTGGTTATTATTGTTGATTCATTCAAGACTACGACAAATTAGCCAAGCTCTTTAATGATCTCCTCAAGGAAAATATTGAGCGGAGATGAGAAAAAGAGCATCAGCAAAGTTTCGATAAAATCTGAAATTACCTTTGTCGACAGCCTATCCTTCAATATGCGGATTTCAAAAAAGAATTTAAACTCGCCACAGATGCCTCAGAGTACTCTGTGGGAGCCATCCTAGCACAAAAAAAGGACGAGATGGACGTCCCTATCGCCTATTACTCAAAGGCAATGAGCGCTTGTGAAATAAGCTACGATAAAGAGGAAAAGGAGTGCCTTTCGGCGCTATATGGAGTACAAAATTTCCGACCTTACATACAAGGTAGGAAAGTCATATTAGAATGCAATTATCAGCTCGTTCATTGGATGCTCTATATCTGGCATCACCAGGAGGCAGTCGTCGACTGCCCTGACTGCTAGCGGGAGTCTAGAGACTAGGTCAAACAGAACCCAATAAATTTTCGTCAAACTTGTCCATCGACAGGTCCATAATCGTTTCTGGTCACCAAGAGATAGAAGGAAATGAAGAAGCTGATAAACTGACAAAAGAGGGAACAGAGCAAGATTCCGTACAAGAACCCAGCACCTTCCATGCAGGAACTTTAAGTTTTCATCATAAGGTCTCTACACCTCCGCAACAAGTCATAGTAAATATCAGCCCACCTCAGGCAGATAGCGAAGACAGCAATGTCGAGGAGATTCATGGACTTAATCTGA
>JAWWEA010000003.1:56185375-56212771 GCA_035222095.1 Andricus quercuspetiolicola | reverse complement strand
CCCCCCCCCCCCCCCCCCCCCCCCCCCCTCACGTGCCAAGTCGATTTGAAAGTGTCTTAAAACAAACAGTGTCTTTGTAGGTCCTGATAAATGTACCAAAATTCCCTTAAAGAACACTATATTTTTAATTTATGTGTCAAGCCTTTACATATCAGGAATTAGGTTTTAACATTTTTCAGGGTAAAAATTAAAATTTTTTTCATTTTGGAATTGTATTGTTCATTATACTCTGACCTATATAAAGTAAGGACCCCACCGGAGGGGTCTGTTATTTCAAGGAAACATAGATTGGTTGGAAACAAACAGTTGGCATCTGCTCGGGATTGAAGTTTTACAATCGATAAAACTTGAAATTTTCCAATAAATCATTTGCAAATGAAGAATCGGTAGTTGTCAGTCTTAACAACTACAGGCAGACATAATTATTGTAGGTAAACAAACTTATTACTAAATAATGAATACATACCATGAATATGAATGAAGACATGGGAATGCCAACTGGATAAGAACCAGATGACCCCGGAGGCTTTAGGAGCCTTTTTGAATAATGTTTCCCTGGTCTAAAGTTGAACTTTAATACATTAAATAGAGTCGAGTTATTTTTATTCGGGAAATAAAAAATTCGACGCAATCGCGTTTTTCTTTAAACTTTTCCATTTTTCCCGTTGCCCATTTCTATAATCTTAATTTATTATTTATACACAGTGAAATATTAGTGAAATTATTCCAATTTAGATTGAGTGAGAAGCAGTTGATATTGAATGATTTTAATTTTAATCTGTTCCAAATTTTACAATTCTGAATGGAAATCTTTCAAAATCGAATGATTTGTTTTGATTTTCATACCATATGTTTATGAAGTTTTTAATATATATATTAGTACAGAATTAAGGTTCACAGTTAATGATTGTTTAGTCAGGCCTTTCTTTTAATTTTTGTCTAATTGTAAAACTTCTTGAAAGTAAAACAAAAGTAGGCAAATAAGTTTGAGCTTGACCCTACATTTACATTAGTAACATCCTTAAATGTGACGTTCTCCATGAAAAACCCCTGAATTGTCGATCGTAGCTTAGGAGGTCTTCGCCTTTCTGTGAAAAAGGATGAAAAATATCTATTTTGGTTTTTCGATGGAAAATCACATTGATATTTATGTTTTATCTGGGGAAATTATACTAATATCCTGGAGGTGAGCGAAACTGGGTAAATTTTATGTTTAAAGAAAAAATATAATAGAGCGCTTATTTCCCAATAGGGAACTCTATACCGATAAAATGGATATTTCTCTTGCATACCAAGAATTAAAAATTCATCAATTCCTCCTTGATTTTTATTCCAATTAGGTTCACCGGGCGGCCGACGTTCTGCCGAACATTCTGGTGTTTCCTCTAATCATAACGAAACTTCTCCGTCTGGATTTCGCCACCTACCTGAAGGGTCAAGCCGGCAACAGGTGAACAAATTTGCTTGTAATTTTAAGTAAACCTCTTCGTGTACAAACTAACCAGTTTTAAAAAGCCTGTCCTGTATGGTCAGCCAAATCGATGATAGCGCCTTACGGTTTCAGGTTCTCGGTATACAGTCAAAAAATACATTTTCTGTTAAAACTGTTTTTCTCTCTACAAAACGATTTTCTTTTTACTATATGATGTGAATTTCAACACTTTTATAGGCTCACATGATCTTGTTTCGACACAAACATAAACTGAAAGTAGATTTTTATAAATTTATGCATGAAATATTTACTATCTGAGAAAGTTCAACCTTAAAGTTTGGGCAGAATTCGTATTTTAGTTCTGATCGTCTATCATTAATATTATTTGCATGTTTTGGATACAATTTTTGCAATATGATTCAATTGAAGTTCATTTCGACTTGAAACTGGTGAAACTTATACGATATAGTGAATTAATCTTTTTTCTTTCAGAAAAAAACAGTTTTAACAGGAAATGTGTTTTTTGACTGTATATGGTGACTATATCGTGATCTAAAACAAATTTTCTCGAGAAATATTGACTTTTATGCACTAGTTCACGACACTAGCACTTCCTGGATTACAAACCCCACATGCTAATGATATTTTGCTGCCTCTGGCACTTGAAAAATGGCCGCTGCTTGCAGAAACCTTA
Source organism: Andricus quercuspetiolicola (assembly GCA_035222095.1). NCBI lineage: Eukaryota > Metazoa > Arthropoda > Insecta > Hymenoptera > Cynipidae > Andricus > Andricus quercuspetiolicola. Next base: position 56,210,645 of record JAWWEA010000003.1, on the reverse strand, counting down.
AAAAAAGATTGGCCAGCTAACTTAGAAGTGAGTATAAAAATAAAATATTTAAGATTTATCTACATGTGAATTCTAAACAAAAATGTATTTTAGTATTATTATTTCGTTCAAACTGCCATTCGGTGGAGGTCGAAAGAACCGAATTTGCCGCATACAATTTACTGCCCAAGAGGGGATCATAATTCTGGCATTTTCGTGGCGATATCATCCGTAAGTATCTTTAGGTGTATTGAAATAAGCAGTATTTTTTCATTCTTTTTTTGTAGTATTCAGTTCTAAGATTAATTTTTAGTTTGCAGTTTATCATGTGATAATTTTTGCCCATGAGGGATTCGAAGATCTTTTGTACAAGGCTGTGATAGAAACTAAAATCATTAAATGGACTGAAGGTGTTAGGTTCTACGCCATTAATTCTCCTATTATCTCCACTCTTCACTCTATTATTGAGACTGTGAAACGGACAAGGGGGTTACAAATAGAGTGGAGCTTATCCGGAAACACTTTTTTCAAGCCTAAAGAAGAATGTGCTGCTCTGGAAGTTCGGTAAGATCATTTTCAGATTATGTAACTTTTAGCATGATCGAATGTAAATTAGTCTGAACACGCCCAAATGCGGCGCAGATGTCGCAACTCTTTTTGGCGACACGGGGAGCACGTTTTTTTGTAATTCTGTATTGTTTATGGTGATCAGGATGAGCGGCTTTCGGAAAAACTTAGCGCATACATAAAAAATAAGCTCCGCAACACTTGAGATCCTCAAGGTAGAGTTGACAAAGATCGTTTGACTGCGCCCAGGGCGCGTCTGTTGGTTCACGCGCTTCGCGATCGATAATGTTTTCACATCACGCTACGCGCTCGACCTATACGTAACACTTTTTATAATATGTTTAAAAACATAATAGACGTTTTTTAAGAAAAAAAAAGGTTTTTTAAGGTGAAGCTTTGTCTAGAAATAAACAAAACAATATTTTGATGTAACTCTGAGTGCTTTTCAAATATTTTTTTTAGTCATACAAATATTCTAATTACTGAAAAGAAGATAAGTATTATCAGTTTGTTTTTAAATTCATATAAATATCATTTTTATAAGGTTCTGCAGAAAATTGAAAAAGATTTTTGAATACTTCAGGTGTGTCAAAAAAGAATCTAAAAGATTTTAAAGACATTTTTTTTACGCGATCTTACAAAATATTAGAAAAAATTCGAGCCTGTTTTAAAGATATTAAGGCCTTTTAAAAGCATGGAAGAAATTAAAAACTATTTGAAAAATTTTCGGAAATGTTTCTACGTTTTAAAATATTTCTTATCTATTCAAAACATCTTAAATTCCTCAAAATATTTTTAACTGACTCGAATTTTTCTTAAAATTTTGAAAAATCATTAAAAATGTAAAAAATTTGCCTTAAAATCTTCCAAATTTTCTCAGAAATTCTGAAAAAATTTGTTTATTCTCTTGAAACCTCTCAAAATCCTTTTAAAGCTTCTTAAGTTTCTCTTTGAAATGTTCAAAAATCTACATATTGTAAAATCTTTTGAAGCTTAAAATTCTTTTTGAATCTCTTCAAATCATATAAATATTTTTTGAAGTTACGCTATCTTTTTTTATTTTCTAATTTCACCAATCTTTTTCAGTTTTCTCTTAGAATTCGTTAAAAAAAATAACTTGAAATTTCCCCATGAATCTTAAGAACATTTTTTCATTCTCTTGACAACCTGCCAAGTTTAGTTCACCTAAAAATGGTTTAAATCCTGAAAAATAAAAACTGGTTTGAAGTCTTCTATCTTCTTTTACCACACATTCAGAAATATTCAACATTTAAAACGAATTATTTACAATTTAAATTTTTTCGTTTTCGGCCCTAACATGTTCGATATTTGCGAAATATTTAGTAACATCGCTCTTTTAAATAGGACATGCAATTAAAAATATTACAATTAAAAATATTACTTTAATATTTTTTTCAGATTTTGCATTCAATTTTATTCTCAGCTATAATTAAAATTAATTAAAAAATAAAAAAAAAATAGACCTTATTATCATGAAAATCACGAAAGTTATGAAAGTTTAAGAAAAAAAGGACCAGAATTTTTAATTTTGAATATCTCCTAAGGTTTTTGGTTTTTTCAAAAATTGTTATAGGATTTTTAAATCTTAAATAAGAGTGGTCTCAAAAATTTTGAAAATACTTTAACTTTTTGATTTTTTGTATGGCAATGTAAAAACAGATGGCGCTGTGTGTGCATGTAATAATTTAATGAAAATGGCAATAGATTTATCGCTGCTTAGCTTTCACTGATATTATAAATCAAAATAGTATCCACAAATCGTTAAGGAAGTCCTCTGAGATATATATTTTTACTTATTTCATAAAAATAAGTATTTAAAAATTGTTGAGTACTTTTTGAAAAGTGGACTAGCACCGTTTCACTTTCCCTATTTCAATTTTTGTAAAAAAAAGTAATGTTTAGAAAATGCTTCATAAAAATATAGAATTTCATAAAATTACTGAAATTGCAGACTTGCTACCCCCTTTCCGCCATTTTAAAAGAATTCTTCTTTTTGCGTAATGGTAACTATTTCGAAAAAATTTTCAATTGGTTTAATTGAACGTTCCTCATTTGAAAAGTATCTAGTACAATGTTCTGAACAATCAGTTGAATATGTTTGTAGGGGTAAGGGGGATGTGTGTGCATGTCACACTTATTTTTTGTGAACACGACAACTTGAAAACTATTTCAGATAAGTTAATGAAATCTTGAAAGCTTTCTTTGCCACTAATATTACAAAACTGACAAAACGATTTCTAAAAATATTTATTACCTTTTTTTAGCACTTAATGGTGTCTCAAAAATAAGTTCCTTATAGCAAAACTTTTTTAATAATATACCTAATAGTTGAGGCTTATGGTCATTTATATAATTTTAAAAATGTTTTTATATAGAAAAACTTTTCAGTCACATAATTTGAAGTTCATGCAAGAATAGGAAAGACTCCTTGATTCGAGACGTTTTTAATTGATTAATTAATTATAATCCTTAATAAATTATTGATTATTCACATTGAGGTCGCAAAATGGTCATCGAATAACCCAGATCGAATTTACGACTAGTTTCCCCTGTTTTCAAGACATATGTTCTTTTTCACATTATTTTGCTCGGTACTAACTGAATAGAATAGAAGCTAATAAGAAAATCCAACCATTTTTAGTTGAAAATTCATTTTTATATGAAAGCAACTCCAATTCGTCTTTTTCGGATTAAAATTAATCTTTTTGTTAGAAATTTCGTCTTCCTTGGTTAATAATGCAACAAAAATATTTTTCTTTTTGAGTTTATCTAATATGTTTTTTGGTTGAAAATTGAACTACTTGGTTAGAAGTTAAACCATTTGATAAACAAGTATTTGTTGGTTGAGGAGTCATCTATTTCGTTGAAAATTTGTTTTTTTATGTTTAAAATTAATCTTTTTACGGGAAATTTAACTTTTCTATTTTTGGCTAAAAATTTACCTTTTTTAGTTGAAAATGCAATTATTCGGTTCAAAATTAAACCATAAATAAAAGTATGACCTATTTCGTGAATGATCGCTAATTCTATTTTTTCATATCTAACAGCTATTACCCTGTATTTTTTTATTTAGAAAATAATAATTTTCCTTTCTTAGTTTAAAGAGAAATATTTGAAGACTCTAAATGTTATTTGACCATTTATCAGGATTTTTATCTGTCATCTGACATAGGATTTGAACTCTTTTCTAGATTAATGTGATCTGTTACCAGAATATTTATGTCATATAATTATCGGAATAATATATAAACGAAATGGACATCCGACCGATAATGTAAGGATTTTATCAGGGAGACACAAATTGGAAATTTGAAATTGCTGAATTTTAATAGTGTCCATTTTAAATATTTTCAGGGTGCCTGAGGGATGTTATTTGAAGGCACTTGACCAATCGTGCATACCTCTGATTCATTCCTTGTGGGCTCGTCGAAACCAGGAAGATCCAGAAATGACAATGAATCTTCTCATGACAAGGCTGAGATTGGGTGGAGGACTTGGACTATATTCAGAGGAAAATAACGAACTCCTCTCCTGGACTATGCAGGGAGAATTTGGTGAAGGCGCTGTGGCCGGAACAATCGAAAAAGCCAGAAGAAAAGGCTACTCATCTGTATTGCAAAAAGCATTTGAAAAAGAAAAAGCAGAAAATGGATTTGACTCGTTTGCATTTGTAGTTAGAGGAAATTTGGCTGAAGAAGCATTGTTGAAATCCTTGAATTGGAAAGTGCACCAACAATACGTCCTTATACAAATAAAAAAGTTAAGGAATCTTTTGTAAAATGGTAAGTTTAAATGTAAAGAAAAATGAATAAAATATAATACAATTTGTTACGGTTTATTCGTCATTACTTCTGAGCTTTATTGGCCCATTTAGTCTTCACAATGAATGTCATAACATATAAAGAGAATGATATTAATAGTGCCAAAAGGCGCTGGTCGGATATATTTTAATTAAATAACTAAAAAATTCTTCCTTTACACTATTTGTCCACCTTTTTTAGCTACGTCAAATTTGCCATCTTTTTAAAATAATATATGCAGTGCATTCACTGTGGTAAAGTAACTCGTTACTACTCGATTCAGTGATTTTTCTCGATAAATTAGAATCTCATTTCTCCTCATTACTTCAAGTTTTTAAAATATCCGAAAAGTAATATTTTGTCGAAGATTTTTTGACCGTGATACGAGTGTAAACTGAATAAAAGATTTTTTCCTAAGATAAATTGTATAATTGTAATTCCTCTTTTTTAAACTAATTGAGCTTTCTTATTTTTGTTTTAGACCAAAAAGTACTCGAATAATGTCAAAAAACTGGAAAATCGCCTATAAAATAAGGCTATTAGAAGAACATATGAATCGAGATGAATATTCAGATTCTTTATATCAAACATGGATAATTTCATTCCCATCAATTATTATGGAATTGCTTGTAACTCATTCTTGCTTCTGCTAGTACCAAGATATTATGTGAAAATTGGATAAAAATAAAAAATTGAAACATCCTGTCCCGAGAAAACTACTGGCCTTCATTCACCTAAAAACAATTTTTAGCTGTAGGATCTGATAATACGCAACTTATTCTATAATACCTTGTGCAGTATTTATTTATAATTTGCCTGATTGGGAAGAAAAATCATTAAAATATTTGAAAATGTCACTCGGTCACGTGTCCCTGAGAACACCTTATAAAAGTAGAATGCGTTTATTTTTTCACTTATTGCACATTTAACATTTTTTAATGGGCATATGCTTTCATTGCAGAACAAAGAATTAGAAAAAAATGTTTTCAATAAATCTAATACTTATAAATATAGTATGCAAATTGGTTTTTGATTTTTCTCACACGCAGAAAAAAGAAATGTAATATTCACTTATCGAGAAATGTAAAGTGTTTCTTGTAACCGTAATGGTAAAAAGGCCTCTTAAAGAGGGGCTGAAAATGTCAAAATCACTTAGCGTTTCGTAATGAAGTTAAAATGAATTTAACGGTAATCTTTTGCAAAATAATCCTCCATTCCCTAGGTAGCTCGTCAAGTGAGACTCGACGCAGACACGCTTTGATATTTATTGTCATATCTTGAGAACCCCTGAATATTCTTGAAATTTTATTGGGTTAAATTGAAGATGGGATTTCACAGATTACGTGCTGTCAATTTTAGTTTTTTCCCCTTAAGTATCTTAAATCACAGCACGAGTAGAATTTAAGAATCAAAATCTGAAAAATTCTCGGCGACCACCGCTCTCGCGGTCGACAGCAGTAATCGCCGACTGAAACTTGACATTTGAGGCTTGGACATTTTTAGTCGTATCTCGAGAACCCGTGCAGGTTTTTTAAGTTTTATAGGCTTCAATTAAAGGTAAGACTTCAAAATCTAAGTGATATGCATTTCAGACTTTTGCTATAACTTTCCTAGTTCATGCCACAAATTGAAGTCAAGGTACAAAATTTTAAAAATTCTTGAATTTTTTCGTAAACTTCTCACGCAGTATATTCTCTCCAAAAGATCAGAAATATCTCTAGTAGGGATCATTTGTCGCGTAATTTAATAAGCTTCTCAAGAGTTTTTAAAAAAAGTTTCTCGCTACATCTTTTAACCAGTAGTCACGTTTCAAAGTCGGCATTGATTTTTAATAGTACTCTCGCTGATCGTACCGACAATTTCCGACGGTAGTGTCTACCAAACAAAAAATATTATTACTATGTCATTAATTCTAGAACATATCACATGTTCATGATTTACATGGACATTATATGTTCTTTAATAAATACTTGGTTTTCGTTTCAAAATTTCCAGTTTCTTCGTTAACTCTATGAACAGTTTTTTTACCTAATTCATAATGAGTTGAAGAATACTCGAGAACTTGTTACTTATCGCATAATAATCATCCGTGTAAAAAAAAAATTCAAAAAAGACCCTTTAAAGCATCTTGCCGTTAATTCCAATGTTTAAGGGAAGTCAAAAAATAAGGATTTCCTTTTTTGTTTTGGCGGTATACAAAACTAAATGGTATTTATCCAGATGTTATTACCATAGCTTAACATACCTACACACATACATACATACATAAAAATCCAAATTACTTTTTCAAAAAGTTATTTGAATTCTTAAAGTCAAAACTTTTACATTATTTGAAAAAGGTCTCTTTTCCGCTGATTTAAAGAAGCTCGCAGCTACCTGCTAATATTTTTTGGGATGATTTAAAAATTTGTATTTCCTAAATATAGTGAATACATATAAAAGTTATCATCAGATGCAATCAAAGCGTGAAGATGTGGATAATTTTCGATTCTGATTTCTGATAATAATTGAAATATTAATTCACGAAAACATTTGTCTTTTTTCACGTTTAAACATATTAGAAAGTGTTGTCAGTTGAATTAAATTTGGACACCTCGCCTTCTTGATGTCCCCATTTCTAACAATACAATGACCGTAGATTAGGGTGGTACAAAAATGATTTGGAACTTTCTTTTCGAATTTTCGTGCATATCGCCCGGAAGTTTGTTTAAATCCAAAAAAATGGTAATGCATTCTCTAAAAAAAGCATATCTAGAGGTGGCATAAGCTTAATAAAGTTTAACACGTATTTCCCAAAACAAAAAAAAAAAATTTGTGTCTTTTATTCGGAATGGTCAATATTAGGTAAATCGTAATGAAAGTGAACACTTCTCTTCACAATCATTTATAGAATAGAAGTGAAAAATTACCTTTTAATCATCGCCTCCATAAGTCTGTTTTATCGGGTCCCAAAAAACCCAATAGGTGAAGAAATGATTTTTGAGAGTTTTGGGACCAAATATAATTTTTTGCGGTCTTTTGAATACAAATTGCTTCTAATACATGAAATACTACCTTCTGCTCCTGATTATATGTTTACATAAATTGTTTGAACAATGTGTTATTGTTTTTAGCTATTTTCTCTTCAGATAGAGTTCGAAAGTCCTGGTTTTTTCCGAATTTTTAAACTTTCATATTTTCAATTAGCCTGAGGCATTAGTTAATTCAAATAATGAAAATAATTGTTTGAACAATTTATTATTTGTGTTAATAATATTCTCTTTGAATAATGCTACAAACTTGCATTTCTTTCTGAAATTTTCAAACTTTTGCCCACTTTTCACTTAGAGTAAGGTAATAATTAATTGAAGGTAAAAAACATAGTTGTTTAAACAATATATTATTATTTTGAATACTATTCACTTTGAATGATGCTAGAAAGTTGTGGTTTTTTCTAAGACTTTCAACTATTTGGCTACTTTTTACTTGGATTAAAAATTGACCACATTTTTTATGCAATTTTTTCCAGACACTACGAGAAGCTCTTGTAGGCAACTCCAGACAAGTCGGGAGGTGATCTCTCCTGATTGGAGAGCTCTCAAAGCAGCTTGACTATCGGACCATATGCAAATGTGGTGGTTAACAAACCCACGTTTAAATTTAAACCGCACTAAGTTTCATATCAAGTACTCCAGCTCCAGAGCCAAGGGAGTCTTTAGAGCCGTCTGGATACCAGACGAATCCTCCCGTTGTAAATAAATAACTTCACCTCTGTTCATGATGCCAGTCCTCCCTTTTCGGGAAGATCACCTTGAAAAGCTTCATGAGTGAGTATTCTTTCAGCATTTTATCAGAATGCATGCAAAGTATTTCATCCCTGACAATACGTATATAACCAGTAAACTATCTTGGGTTTGAGTGCCCAGGTTTTTCCGATGGCGCCTCTGCAAGGCCAAAAGGCTGCTTTGGTCTTTTATAGTACCGCATCAACATGCAGTTTCCAGATTCGTTTAGGGTCTAAAATGACTTCTATATGCTTCACGGCACGTCTGAACTAGCTTTGATTGAAAGATTTTTGCATGTGAAATTTTCCTGTTGATTATAGTCGTCTGATATCCTCCGAACATTTTTAGACGAAAAAAAATCACGGTAGGAGCATTTTCAAAAAAGTTGTTTTTCGTTTTTCTGTAATGCGAAATGGAATTTTCTTGATATAAAATGTGATATTTTGCGTTTAAATTTTAAGAATAATATAAATTATATATTTTGGAATGCGAGGGGATCTTTAAAGTATAATAATTCTCAAGAAATTATTTTCAAGGTGAATTTGATCTATTTTAAGAAACATTACTCACGATTTTCTTATGATTTCGTGTTTATAAATCATTGAACTGCTACAATTTAAATAAAAACTGCCCTACCGACATCTCTTGATTGCCTTCAATTGATAAAGAAAATATTCAGTTTGTATGTGATGTTCAATTTTTATTCTTGTTCTAATAAAAATCTGTCATTAAAAGTGAGTTTGTATTTCGAAATGAATATAAGTCCTGCGAAAACAGAAGGAATGCATGATGAAAATCGTGAGAAGGTCTGTTAATTTTGTTTAAAAAAGAAAAGTCGATGCAACGATAATAAAATTGAAGATATTTTAAAAAGGAAAAGTTGAAGATATAATAAAGACTATCTTCGAATATAGTGCTTCTGACGAATATATCTGCCAGATTTATCACAGTTTTATGCAATAAAATTGGGTACCAGATCGACAATTCTGCTACCATGTGAATGTAAAATTTGTTACATTATACGAGAGCCATTATTCAAAAAGTGTACAGAAGGGAATGTGTCCACTTTTGAAGTAATACTAGTGATAAAATTTTGAAACCAATCAATAGTATGTAAATAAATCTTCTAAATGTATTAAGAATAAATAATAGAGTAGGACAGAAAAAATTAAAAATATTCCTTGCAGATAACTGTGTAGTCGATACTGGACGTTGCAAAAAGTCGAAGCCTGGAAAACTCTGCAATCGCTGCTTCGCATTATTCGCACAAGGGAAATTTCACAAGTGCACTACTTCCACCCACTTTGAAAACCTGAAGTCGATGGTGCAACAACTGCTTCAAAAAGAGAGAGATGACCAAAGATTCAGACAAGATTCAACTTGACTCAAAATACAACTAGTGGAATCGCATCAATGATTTGCGTGGCAAGTGCTAATAGAAAAGCCATTTCGCCTAATGTAAGAAAAGAACTTTTTGCTGGCATTTACTGCTTAGAGAATTTTTTTGAATTGAAGTTGTTCGTTTTTCAAAACTGTCAAGGTCAACAATGACTCAGATGCTAAACAAAGTGCTGTTTATTGCAATAATTCGGATGACTTAATTGAGTACGTCAAGGAAAAGCATCAAGTTTCTCGAGGGCACTTCAAATCTGGCATCGATGATGGTTCAGATGAACAACCTTTTCATTCTTGGTCTAGCATAGTCTTCTCAAGAAAACTACGAAAATGCGTCTCAGTTATGGCTCATTTAGGCTCATGTAGGGGGTAATCCAACGTAGAAAATTGAATTCCGAATGCTAGCGCAACGAATAATTATCGAGGGGCAATTTTTTCCCCCCTTGGAAGCTCAAATCCATATTTGTGCGAAAAGTCCCTGCGGATTCTTAAAACTTGCGATAAATATGTTAAATTTCTTAAATATTGTATCTCCAAAGCAGCAGAAAAGAATAAGCAGAACTGGCACGATATTCAAATTAGAAAAATTATTCCAACAGACAAAAGAGTGATAAAGTTTATAAAGTTGTAATAAGTTATTGAAAACCATAACAAATCTATCTTATTGAAAAATATATTTGTATAAATAAACTAAAACAAGGAAAAATACATTGAACGTAATAAAATGACTCAAAAAATTCCGAAATAAACTCCTATGTCTTTTGGAATAATTCTTCTGTTTCGAATATCGTGCCAGTTCTGTTGATTTTTCTACTGTTGCTTTGGAGATGCAATATTTAAGGAATTCAACATATTTATCGCAAGTGTTGACGATCCGCAGGGACTGTCCCCCTCAAATATGGATTTGAACTTCAAAGTTGGAACAAAATTTCCCCTTGCTAACCATTCGTTGCGCTAGCATTCGGCATTAATTTTTCCAGGTGAATTTTCTAGCCTGGATTACCCCCTGCATGAGCCTTAATATAAATAAACTTGAAGGTACCATTGCAACTTATTTGAAGTTTGCAAGTATCATGACAATATATAATAATATATTACAGAATTACTGTAATTGGCGTGATGCAGGAAGAGACAAAACATCGGTTGAGAATTATATGAACTGCGACATGCTCCAGTTTTCAAAGGCAACCCTGATACACTTACTTTAGATATCATTCCACCCCCTGAACTTCATTTGATGCTGGGCATGCTGAACACTTTTTTCAACGATATGCTTGCGGAATTTAACGAGGAAACCGTAGCATGTGCAAAATCTTGCAACGTTGAGTGCAGGGTAACCGATGGTGGCACAGGATTCAATGGGAATTCCTGCAAAAGGGTATTGGGTAAACTGGATATTTTGCGCTCGAAATGCCCTGTCGGCTGTTTGAAGTTTGTCAAAGTTCTCGACGATTTCCGATCAATTGTGAAAGCTTTTTTCGGTAAACTTCTCGATCCAGACTTCAAAAAATACATCGTCACTTCAAAAAAAGTTACTTGGATTTGGGTGTTTCAGTAACACCTAAAATTCATGCGGTGTTTTCTCACGGCGAAGATTTTTGCTCGTCGAATCAGGAGGCATTAGGCTTCTACAGTGAGTAAGCAATGGAATCTGTTCACTTCGATTTTAAAACTGTTTGGAATGAGTATAAAGTACATGTAAATCATCCAGAATACTTTAGACACTTACTTAATGCTGTCTGTGAATTTAATGGTCTTCATGTTTAAATTAGAGATGTTGATTAATTTTCGTTTATATAGAAATGGCATGAGTGTCATAACGAGTTACAGGACTATACGTCTATTTGAAATGTTACAATCTTATGATTAACTGTAGAATATTTATCAATTTAATAAATCATAATCTTATTGATGATATTCGTTTATTATCTTTCCTTATAGATATAATATTTCGTTAAATATACATTATATTAATACATATACCTATTAAAAATAAATTTAAATGCAGGCTATAACGTTTTAGAAGCAAAACTTTTCGTGTTTTTATTAAAAATATATTAAAAAACAGTTTTTTTGCAAAATGCGCCCCCGCGATTTTTTTGCTTTTGGTCTCAAAATGTTCGTGGGACGTCAGGCGACTATAATCAATAGGAAAATCCCACATGCAAAGACCTTTTAATTAAAGTTGGTTCAGACGTGAGATCACGAGATCAAGTACTATCCTGCGTCTTGTAAAAACCAACAATTCAGGTTTATCTGGGTTAAGAGATAGGCAACGATCATTGCACCAATCCTCAATGATTTTGAGAGCATTTCGCATAAATTCGGCTAAAGTTTCCTGATGTTTTCCTGTAACCAGTATACAAGGTCATCTACATACCCTTGTATATAAAAACCTAATTCATTTAACCAAAGAATAAAATCAAACATGATGAGTGGAAAATTTTAGAACAAACTGCAACTTTCTAGCATTATTAGTTTAGTGATATAGGTAGTCGGAATTCCATGAAACAAGGTCACGCTTTGACGCCAGAACTAGGATCTCGGAACCCTTACTTTTAAAGCAACCGTGTCGAATTTCAGGCATGAGGCCAAACTTGTATATAAAAGCGCAAAAAAAATCATAATAAGTGCCAAAAACTCGCAAATCTAATTTTTCACTAATGGGGTTTTTTTGGGACTGTATGAAAGAAAATTATGAAGGCAATATCTGAAAAGTTATTCTTTATTCGTATGCAACAGCTACTTGTGAGAAGAAACGTGGAGTTTTAACCTGATTCGCCTAACATTGACGGTTCTGGATAAAATGCACATAAACGTCCTTTTTTCTTATGGGAAACACGTGTTAAACTTCATGGGGCATTTCATTTTCTAATGTAATTTCGGACCACTCTGAAGTACAATATAAATGTAAAAAGAAACATCTAAAAAATATGGCAGTCACTTGATTATTATTCAAGAGCAACTTGTTACCTTTAATCGAAGTTTGATCAAGTTCGGTTTTCTGACGCTTCAGGTTGAGACGGTCAGTCTTAACTCTGAAATCATAAACTGAATTTTTCAAAATTAAATTAAATATTCTTGATAATAGAGAAAAACATTAATTTCATACGCTCCTGACTCAATGATGAATTTTAAAAACGAATATGAACTTATGCGTGAAGGTGATTTCGCAAATTTCGTACGATCGATAATTCCGCGCATACCGCGCATACTAACAGCAAATGGTGGGGAGAACGTGGGTCCTCGCGGGTCAGAAAGCCAGTCGAAAAGCTCGGAGAGTTCTATTCAATTTGGGATCTCCGAGGGTGAGCTGCGTTTGAAGTTCTCTCTGATTTCAGAGAGAGCTGCTAAAGTAAACTGACATTTGGTTTCGTGACAGCTTTGCACTTCTTTTGTGAAGACCTCGCTGTGTGAGACTGAATGTTCTGAAGTTCAAAATAGAAGTGATAATAATATTGAGTCACTTTCTGAAAATAAATTCTTTTAAATAAAATCAGAGTCAACAAAAAAATCTATCTCGTGACAGCTTTGTACTCCATCTCAATCGATGGAGACCTCGCTGTGCGAATAAATTTTAGACTTATTCCTAAATTTTGGGTTTAATTCAAGCAATGATCCACGTTACAGCTTTGCACTCTACTCCGTGGAGACCTCGCTGTGCGGAATCTTTGGCTTCTTCTTAACGAAATTAGAGGAAGAATTCTTTGAAATAAAGTGAGTCTGAGTGATCACTTAGGAAAACCTTCTTTTTTATGAAAATAAATCCTGCGCAATCATGTCTCACTCGAGTGTTCCCAAACGTTCCTTAAAAAAAATGATAGTTTAATTTATTTAAAGTCTTAAAATGAATAGGAGGAATGGGGTTTTCTATCTCGAATCAACTGCAATAATTGATTTTGGATCTTCAGACAACTATATCTCGCGCGAATTTCTTATTGCAAATTACTTCTCTTTCAAAGGCCTCCGTATCCTTAAAAGTAAACTCGTATTCACGTTCGGCCAAGAGGAACCCATTTTAATTCCAAGGGTTGCATTATTTGTAAATTATAATAATAAAACTGTTAGAGCTATTTTCAATATCCTTCCAGCATTGGGGCCGACGTCAATAATCGGTTACGATTTGCTGATTAGGACACAGTAAATAGCAAACTGAGCCAATTTTCAATAATTAATTTCACTATTGAAACTGGTCGATATGCGACATATCTATTGAGTAAATGAAAAGTACAAACTATAGGAAATCAGTAGAATTACGTGATTAAACGAGAATTGAGTTACTGAAAGAATAATACGAGAAAAGAGAATTGTTACAACTGGTACCCCTGGTGGGAGACTCAAGGCAATAATAGTAGAATGATTGCGCAATTAATCATTGCCCGTCTGTTAAATTCGGTGCCGGAAAAACAAACACGTTCGTAAGTCACTCACGACGCACAGGTGCCTTATTGTCAACGCATGAAGTGATTTAAATTTAGAATGGAATGTTATTATGTTATTGTAGATAAGCAAAAGGAAGAAGGTCGATAAGTACGGTCAGTTAATTACTAAAGTCAATTAATTCATTGAGTTATAACGCTGAATTTTAAGCCCGATATTTGAAATTTAATTAATTACTTCCTGATAATAAATCAATAGCGCCTAGATTGAAAAGTTGAAAATAAATTAACACCAATCAAAATAGAAAAGGATCGGTTCAAAAAAAAAAAAAAATTTTTTTTAATTAATTATTACGTTAGGAAATAAAAATCAGTCATAATGTCAGACGACGGAAATAAAAAGAAAGAGAATCCCAAGATGGCTGATCGGAAAATAAAACTTTCTCAATCAATGTTTGATAACATTAACAAAGATGTTACTTTTGAGGAATTATCTGAAGAATCAGAAAATGAAGTAGAATTACCTGAAAATATTGAATATAATAAGAATAATAAGGAAAACCATAGTGATCCTTTACCTGAGAGTAGTGAAAAGGCACAAATTGACGCAGTTAGGTTAGATCTCCCTACCGGAAGTGGAGAAGATCCAAATTATAGAAAATCAGTTGATTATGATTCCGATATGGAGGAATTAGATAGAATGATAGTGAGCATGGATCGATTAAAAAAACATGGACAAAACAATAAATATACAAAATAGTTTAATTCGAGTAGTAAAAAAAGATAAGGTTAAAAGAAAAGAATTTATCGTCGAGACCGAAATAAGAATATCGTCTTTCATAAAGTCGACGGCCGAAAAAATCGATAATAAGATGCTCGCGAGGAAACTAAATTGCGAACAACAGGGTACACTGTTAAAAGAACAAATCATGGGTATTGAAGAAAATATGTACACTCTCAAGAATAAAACGGAAGAGGTAATCTCGGAACAAGCACAATTAATAGTTAATAGCATTCAAAATCGTAGACGCTTTCAAGATATAGAGGAAAACCAGCTGATTCTTGAAAGGAGAATTGATCGAGTTACGGGAGGAACAAGGATACTAACTCCATGGATAAGGAACTACCCAATACCTAAGTTTTCGGGATCAGGCAGAGAAAGACCTATGATGTTTTTGAGCGACTTCGAAAAATATCTCAGAGCTGTAGATGTAAAAAAAAAATGATTTTAATTTTGTGGTTCATTCTTGTTTAGAAGGAATTGCTCGTGAATGGTGGAATTTGGTAGCCACTCCATGCGAGGATGAATTCACTTTCAGGGAAAAATTTATTTCAAAATTTATGAACGATAATACTCGTTTCAAAATTGGAACCGATTTACAGTATGGATTCTATTATGCGGGCAAATTATCAAAATCCGCGTATGCGATTAAAATGATTAACAATGCGAAAGACCTGATTCCTCCACCGTCGGAAGTCGAAATCGTCACTAGACTATCCCGGCATTTCTCAGAGGAAATTAGGAACGCTTTTCTGATGAGGGACATTAAAACTTTTGACAAATTCATTGATCTTTTAGAAACTTTTGATCAAGCTGGATCAATAAATAGTTTGGGAGGCTATGATCCAAGAAAAAATAGCGTTTACGAACAAGATGATTATGGCAGATTTAGTGGCGACTATAGGAGTCCTAGAAACAGTAGAGGTGGTGGAAATAATTTTCAAAATGCATACGAAAATAGAAGGGGGTCACAGGATTATAATTATGAAAATTTCGGAAATGCAAATCTTAATCAAAATAGCTCACCTCGATTCAAGTATAATGATCAATTCAAAGGATATGATAACCCTCGATATCAAAATAAAGATAATCCTGGTCGCGGATATAATAATTATTCATCTCAAAATTATACGAATAATAGAGACTTTAACCCATATAGCGCGAATCAAAAATCATATGGTCAAAATCCAAATCAACCACCATATAACTTTGGGAACTTATCAAATCGCGAACCCCATTACCAGGATTATAATTATAGAAATAGGTCGCCTGATAATTATCCATCTCAAGGTCGTTATCATCAGCAAAATAGTTATCAAAACAATCAAGAGTATCGCGATACAAATAATAGAAATCCCCAACAAAATTATGCAAATGGACGCGTGGAAGACAATATTTATAAACGAAACCCTAACTCTTCAAATTATGGGAATTCACCCAAAGAGTCGAAGGAACAATTCCAAAATAAAAATAGCGGCACTAATAATCAAATAAGCCCTTTGCAAAATAATAACGCGAAACAGACTCGAAGCATAGAAGTCGATGAAAATTCCGATAAAAGGGATGAACTCTATTTTGACAAGGGAAACGCCCAAGCCTCGGATTGGAAAAAAATATAAATATAATAGAGGCAAATCCGGGGCCTAATAATTTAAAAAGGCCTCTACCGCTAGATATGAGAAGTGATCTTCTAGAAAATGAGGATGATATTATCAATAAAGAGTTAGATAAATGTCCTATAATGATATTGAATTTGCAAAACCTTGAAACTAAAGCTTTAATCGACTCTGGGAGTGAAGTAACTTGTATTTCCGAAGCCTTCTACGAAAATAACTACAAAAATTTTAAGGGATGTGAACTCCTACCAATTGTAGGAACAACCATTGTAGGTGCCACCGGAGCTAGGCCAGTAAAATTAAAACACCAGATATACGCAAACTTCAAAATGGGCGACTGGGAGGGATCTCACGTCTTTCTGATTGTGCCAAGGCTAAATAAGGAATGTATAATTGGCATTGATATATTAAAAAGGCTTAAAAGCAAAATTAATCTAGAAGACAACACAATTGAAATTAAGGATAGATATAAATCCGTGAAAATCAAATTATTTGATGAAGATCCGAAGAGAATACGAGTAATTTCTGACCCGGAAAACCCTCGAAAAGAAAGATATATTAAACGTCTAGGAAAATATTTGGATCCCGAAGAAACTTTTCCAAATATCATAAAAGAAATAGATACGATCGAAACGTATGACAATGCTCAGGATGAATATACTCTAACCGATATTGAAATACAAGAAAAAGTTGCTCAATGCACGCTATTAAACGCGATAGAAAAAGAGCGATTTTACAAGTTAATTTCCCGCTACAAAGAAGTTTTCTCGAGAAGAGCAGGAAAAATCTCAATTTATGAGCACAGTTTGCAAATAGATGATAAGCGACCTTTCTTATCAAGAACGTACCCAGTTCCAATGTTTTTACGCGATAGAGTTGCGCAGGAGATAAAAAAATTAACAGAAATGGGCATTATTCAGAGGTCAAATAGCGCGTACATAAACCCTCTAGTAGTGGTATCAAAAAAAGATGGTTCTATAAGACTCTGTCTAGATGCCCGGAAGTTAAACGAAATAATGGCCAACGATTACGAATGTGCAGAACCCACGGAGGTTTTATTTCAACGATGCTCAGGTACCAAAGTCATGTCAAGTCTAGACTTAATAAGTAGTTTTTGGCAAGTACCACTACATCCTGATTCAATGAAATATACAGCTTTTCTTCACGAAGGTAAATGCTATGAATTTTGCGTTACCCCTTTCGGATTGAAAACAAGCACGGCTGCATTAGTTCGAGCCTTAGATTTTGTTTTGAATGGGCTGGGAAATTTCGTAATCGCTTTCATTGACGATATGCTGTGCACTTCACAGAGCATTTCTGAACATCTAGGACACTTAGAATTACTTTTTCAGCGATTACAAGAACATAATGTAACTATCAATTTTGAAAAATCACACTTTTTTCGCCAAGAAGTTAAATTTTTAGGTCACATTCTGACACCAACCGGAATCAAACCTGACCCAGATAAAATAAAAGCGATTAAGGAATTTCCTAAACCTAGAAACCTAAAAGAGTTACGTGGATTTTTGGGGGTGATCAATTGTTACACGAAATTTACTAGGAAGCATGCACAAGAAATAACGCCACTATTAGAATTATTACGCATAGGCGCCAAGTGGATCTGGGATTTAAGAACAGAGGATGCTTTCAAACGGGTTAAGGAGCTATTTCGTAATTTCATTATCCTATCATATCCGGACCTAAATAAACCGTTTTTCTTGGAAACTGACGCAAGTGATAGAGCACTGGGCGCAGTTCTTTATCAAATAGATGAAAATAAAGAACATACACCAATCTCATTTGCCAGTCGAACATTAAAAGGATCCGAGTTGTCATATTACACGACAGAAAAAGAACTGTTAGCCATTGTATGGGCTCTCATGAAATTTAGGTCATATGTATTAGGTGCTAGATTAATTATTCGCACAGATCACAAAGCTCTAATCTTTTTAAAAACTTGCAAGCTAGTAAGTAGTAGGTTAACCCGATGGATTTTGGCGATTCAAGATTACAAGTTTACTATCGAACACTACGAAGGGGGAAAAAATATAATCGCTGATACCTTGAGTCGCATTCCAACATCCGAATTGGGTTACCCTCTTGACGCAAATGAAGGAAAAAATTTCCTCTACACTCTTGCAAAAAGACCCTCCTCTGAATTACGTAAAAAACTACAAAATTTTTCAAAAGAGCAAAAAGAAGACCCAATCTTGCGTCAATGCGCTAAAGCTATAGAAGAAGGAAAAACACAGAGATTCGAGCTGCAAAATGGACTTATTTACTTTATTGCTGGAGGTAAAAAAAGTTGTATTTAACTAAAGGCACTGTTCTGGATGTAATCGATGAATGTCATGAGCTATATGGTCATACTGGTGCACAAAAGGTTTTCCGAATGTTGAATGAATATTTCTATTACCCGCGATTTGCGACAACAATTAGGCAGAGACTATCGAGCTGTGACTCATGCCAAAAAAATAAAGTAACAAACCAAAACAGCTATGCTGAAATGAAAAACTATACGCCAAATAAACCGGGAGAAATACTTTCAATAGATTTTTATGGCCCACTTCCCTCATCAAAAGGAGGATTTAAATTTATATTGTCTACGGTAGACGCATTTAGCAAATTTGTATGCTTATACCCATTGAGAAGAATGAAAACGAAGGCAGCAATAAGCAAGATTTTTAACGATCACATTACAAAATATGGAAAACCTGATAAGTAAATTGAGGGAAGAAGGTATCCAGCCAGTATTTTCTTCAATTCGACATCCACAAAGCAACATAGTGGAAAGAATTCACAGAGAGCTCTCACGATTCTTTCGAACATTAATTAAAGATAATCATAGTTCGTGGTGGAAATGGGTGCGCATTATAGAATGCTGCATGAATGAAACCCACCACGATACAACAGAATTCACGCCATTGGAAATCCATTTAAATAAAAAGCCGAAAAGAACATGGGAAAATTGGTTACAATTTCCCCCAAGACCCCCAGATACGGAATATAAAAGAAAGATAGAGATGGCCCACGATAATATATTGAAAAAGGGTAAGAAAAGAGCGGAACTATTCAACAGGACCCACAAGTTAATAAAATTTAAAGAAGGCGACAAGGTGCTTCTCAAATGATTGAATAGATCGAACAAAGACAATAAAATCCTAGCGAAATTCTTACAAATTTATGATGGC
The DNA here is from genome assembly GCA_035222095.1 of Andricus quercuspetiolicola. Lineage (NCBI taxonomy): Eukaryota > Metazoa > Arthropoda > Insecta > Hymenoptera > Cynipidae > Andricus > Andricus quercuspetiolicola. Next base: position 56,191,152 of record JAWWEA010000003.1, on the reverse strand, counting down.
CCATATGAATTGCAAAAACAAGTACAACCCGGAACTTTTATCTTATGGGATCCTAGGGAAAAGGAAGAAAAGGGTATGTATCACACACAAGACTTAAAAAGATACGTAGAAAGAAAAGAAGATATTGAACATTAACCTCAAAAAGGAACCGTTAGGAATGAAGAAGACAAGCGACAAATACAGACATGAGATAAGCCCCCAAATTAAATTTCTCACACACGGAAGAAATACAAAAGTAGCTAATATTTACAAATATTATAATACCTTTCGAATATCGAGTCAGTCGCACACCACAACTCCCTGGAGATAGATGGGCATTCGGTTTAAAATAAAACAGAGAATCGTAAAATCACTCCAAAATTAAGTTTTTTCTTATTATAAAGTGCGAAATGGAAAACGCAAGAGGAAACGAGGTGGATCTTGATCCTAATTTCTTTGAAGAAAAAAAATAATAAAAATAAGGTAATTTAAGTAATAAGGATAATCACTTCAAATGTCAAACGTACTGAACCTTGAAAAAATTAGATGTAAAGTATGGAAAGGGCGTGCATGCATAAATGTGTAGGAAATACTCTTGAGCTGATCAAAAAAATATATAAAAAAAATTTTTTTAATGTATTAAAATTAAAAAATTAAAAAATATACAAAAAAAAAACACAAAATAAAAATTGAAAATTAAAATAAAATTTTCCCTCGAATAAGTTAAGTAAGTAAGTAGAATGATTAGGCATATATGTATATAAACAAGGAAAGTCAAAGCATGAGTAGATTAGTCATACCACTAACTTAGAACTAACTAACAAATAAACCTAAATAGTACAGTGAAAAAAAAAAAAAATGCACCTGCTTAGGATCTCCCAGACATTTTTTTTTATTGAACATTAAGTGAATGAATGTCAATATGTGTATAAACAATTTTTGTGCACTTTTGAAGTTATAAATTTTTTTTTACATCCAAATTAGGATTTTGTTTGGTGCAGGAGATACCAAAGCAGAATAAGTCGTTTCGTCTAGGTGGAAAAGGACCAAATAATTTTTTTTTAGATAGGAATTAGAATTGGGTTTCGTGCTTATGTTGACAGATGGTGTCTATCAAATATAAACTTTATGAAGATAAAATCCTGGAGGACAGAGGAACACAAGTTCCTGAAGAATCGCCAAAAGACTTGGAGGCAGAACAGGAGACAGACATTGCTAAAATTAGGATTCACCGCATACGAAACTGGTCTCAGCAAAATTATGGACATAAGAACAAATGTGTGCAAACCTTGAAAAAGGGTATTAATGATGAAAATCCTCAGTGCAAAGAGAAAAAACAGAAGAAAACGAAATCATCTGCCAATTCATCCGCATCTAGACCGCTACTTAAAAAGAAAAGACAGCAACCCAAACGGAACAGGGCAATTAGAGCGCAAAAGAAGAAAGAAGCAGAGCTAAAGAAAACCCTTATGAAGAACGGAACAATTGGAATGCCAGAAAAGAAGGAAGAACAAACAAACAGTTCGCCGAAGAAAGCAAAGCCAGGAAAATGCATCTTTCCATCAAAGAATCCATGGGTAACACTATGCGCTGACCATAAAAAAGTTAAAGGAACACCATCCATCAGTGAAATCAGGAATGTAGATTTTAAGAACTCCATATCCATCGGTAAAACCTTGCAGGAAGCCCACAGACAAAACGATCAATTACAAAAAAGAGGATCTACAACAAAAACTTTAATTGGTAGAACGCATGCGGAGCTTAAAATGCTAGCGATAGCAGAAAAGTTATCGAGGGAGAAAGAGAATCCGCTCAACAACACAGGATCCTTAATTATTAGTCAGAATCTTGAATTAGAAATCAAACCAGACTTGGTGGAGATCACAAAGATCATACAAAAAATGAATATCAAAGGGGGCGACAAAGAAGAGGATCCTGACGTCCAAATAATTTATAAGAACTTGAGCAATGGTCAAAACATAAGACGTAGTATTAAGACAAAATTACGTGAAGAAGAAACTAAGAAAAAGAAAGAGATAGGGAAAATTGAGCATGAGAAGAATATGAAGCTATGCAAGAAAGACATTAAACGAGCCGAAAGAAAAAAAAACTAGTAAAGAAAATAAAAAGCATTAAAAATACACAAAAACATAATTTTGATATCAGTTTTAAAAAAGACGTTAAGCGAATTACCAAAGATTTAAAAAAAATGAATTCAATCATCGACGAAGAATCACCACAAAGAAAGGAACAAAGATTAATTAATGAGATGAAACATTGGATCAGACTGAGAAATCGAGAGATAGGAGGAACATACGAGGGAGAACTACATTTAGGAAAGATCATAAAAGGAGAAGCATATCATCACACATTTTCGCCAGCATTTATATTACAAGAATGGGAGACAATATAAACGAAAATTTAAAAGCTAGATTATTAAAAACATTTCTCTTTGTTATTCAATCCTCGCTCATAAACGCGATGAAACCCAACAGTTGTTCATGAATATAAACATCACTTTAATACAGCTCTGGCGTACTTATTTAAATGAAGTTTCAAGCTTTTCCGGGGATGTTAAACAAATGAACGCAACTCTGTTGAATCCATTTGTTTAAGGGGGCGGTGATCGTCAGCCAAAACCTAAAATTTTATTATGAATATTGAATTGTTGTAAAGGTAGAAGATTCAAGCTGAGCTTGTGAATTCACTCTGTATGGCTTTACTTCTTTTTGACATTTTCAATCTGGATCCTTTGATCATGATTTTCAAGCCGTAATGTCAATAAACTTCGTGAAAAACATTTCACAAATACTCACAAAAATAATACTATCATGAATTAAGCAGCCTTAATATTAAACGAATCGATATTTTTAAATTAAAAAAAAATCCATTCGTTTAAGGGGGCGTTGAGATGGTCAGTCTTAATTCTGAAATCATAAACTGAATTTTTCAAAATAAAATTAAATATTCTTGATAATAGAGAAAAACATTAATTTCATACGCTCCTGACTCAATGATGAATTTTAAAAGCGAATATGAACTTATGCGTGAAGGTGATTTCGCAAATTTCGTACGATCGATAATTCCGCGCATACCGCGCATACTAACAGCAAATGGTGGGGAGAACGTGGGTCCTCGCGGGTCAGAAAGCCAGTCGAAAAGCTCGGAGAGTTCTATTCAATTTGGGATCTCCGAGGGTGAGCTGCGTTTGAAGTTCTCTCTGATTTCAGAGAGAGCTGCTAAAGTAAACTGACATTTGGTTTCGTGACAGCTTTGCACTTCTTTTGTGAAGACCTCGCTGTGTGAGACTGAATGTTCTGAAGTTCAAAATAGAAGTGATAATAATATTGAGTCACTTTCTGAAAATAAATTCTTTTAAATAAAATCAGAGTCAACAAAAAAATCTATCTCGTGACAGCTTTGTACTCCATCTCAATCGATGGAGACCTCGCTGTGCGAATAAATTTTAGACTTATTCCTAAATTTTGGGTTTAATTCAAGCAATGATCCACGTTACAGCTTTGCACTCTACTCCGTGGAGACCTCGCTGTGCGGAATCTTTGGCTTCTTCTTAACGAAATTAGAGGAAGAATTCTTTGAAATAAAGTGAGTCTGAGTGATCACTTAGGAAAACCTTCTTTTTTATGAAAATAAATCCTGCGCAATCATGTCTCACTCGAGTGTTCCCAAACGTTCCTTAAAAAAAATGATAGTTTAATTTATTTAAAGTCTTAAAATGAATAGGAGGAATGGGGTTTTCTATCTCGAATCAACTGCAATAATTGATTTTGGATCTTCAGACAACTATATCTCGCGCGAATTTCTTATTGCAAATTACTTCTCTTTCAAAGGCCTCCGTATCCTTAAAAGTAAACTCGTATTCACGTTCGGCCAAGAGGAACCCATTTTAATTCCAAGGGTTGCATTATTTGTAAATTATAATAATAAAACTGTTAGAGCTATTTTCAATATCCTTCCAGCATTGGGGCCGACGTCAATAATCGGTTACGATTTGCTGATTAGGACACAGTAAATAGCAAACTGAGCCAATTTTCAATAATTAATTTCACTATTGAAACTGGTCGATATGCGACATATCTATTGAGTAAATGAAAAGTACAAACTATAAGAAATCAGTAGAATTACGTGATTAAACGAGAATTGAGTTACTGAAAGAATAATACGAGAAAAGAGAATTGTTACAAGGTGATGCTTAGAAAGATTCGTAATGATACAAGTTCAGGGAAAGGCCTTTTCCTAATATTTTTGTTGAGGTTTTTTGACCTTTGAAACTTTCGGAGAAAAATTCAAATTTTTCTGTATTGGACTATAAATCTCTATTATCTCTATTAGGATATTCTAAGTTCTTGCCCGTAATTTTAATTTTCTCATTTCTTTGAAAGTGTGAAAAAGTTTACAAATTATAGTCTGATAGAAAAATATTTAGAACAGATTTATTTCTCAATATTAACAAAAATTTACAAACTGAAAGCAGCCTCTTAAAGGCATATTCTCGCAATAGGAAACAGATCAGGTATTCAACAACAATGAATACGAGATTTTCGATAATTTCGTTAAGCCTATTTTTTTTGTAGGACATTACGCCTATTTTTTATATAGAATAAATGCAAATGATGATTTTCAGAACCGCCAGTATCAGCGAGAAATTAATTTCATAAAGCAACTGAAACTGTTATTATTAATTATTCTTCATTACGATGTGCTTTTATATAAAATTTCTTTTAAATTCATCACTTTTGAAACTTTAGAGATGTGCGTGGCAATTTTATTTGCAGAATAATAAGCCGGCAAGATGGCGTTCAGCGAAATATTATTTTGCAATAGTTTCATCTGTTTTCTTTAGGATTTGTACATGCCATTCAGGAAATTTTATTTCACAATTCGCAATCTTGACAAATTATTACTTTCATAAATAAAGGTTCCACTTATCCTACAAAGCTTCGAACATAACGAGAAAAAAAAATTGTATGAAAACGTGTTTGAGAAAAATACCATTTTCGAAAAGTTATGAGTATCAGAAATTTTAGGGTTTAACAAAATGATGCAATATTTTTCTTCAAACATTTATGACTTTCGACTTAATTAGATTTTTACTTGATACTTCTAGAAGGAAGATATCCCGTGACTTTCATTTGGACCAAACTATTTTTGTAGCACTGAGCGTTTTTTTCTAAAATTGAATTTTTTCATTTTTTCAGAAAGAACGAAAGATTCGACAAAATGCAAAGGAATAAACTGCGCTCATTTACAAAAATTGTATTTAGTCTGCATAAGATTTACCGAATGTTTTTCATATATAGGCGCGAATTTTGGAAAAATTTCGCATAAAATAAAGAAAGTGTGGTTTTTTTATGAAATTCGACTTTATGTTCCCGGCTGAATTTTTAAAACCTGAAAAGTTGATTTCGTGGGAAAGAGTTTTTCTCAGCGCTTTGTCAAATATGTCGTTGTTTATAAGAAAAATGCAAACCTTACATGATTTCTTCGTTCTTCGAGTACTAATTTAGCAAGGAAAGATATGGAATTTTCGAGAAAATCAACTTTCAATGTTTTCAGAAAAATGGCTGGTATGTGGTTACTTTTCATCATTTTCTTAACTCTCCAGCGTATTCGGATAGAGATCAATTGAGGGTCCGGATACAATAAGGGGACGAACGCTCGAAAACGCGAAAAAGTATTGTCCAAACGTCTTGTAATATACAAATTTTAAAGTTCAAAAAATTAAATTTTTAAAAATATAGGTTTGTAGAGAATGTCAAGACTGAACTTTTTTCTAT
>JAWWEA010000003.1:56095198-56105912 GCA_035222095.1 Andricus quercuspetiolicola | reverse complement strand
AATAATTTAGATGGAAACACGAAGATGAACCGACGGAACGCCCACATTGAGTGGACGAATCAACTCAAGGATGACGTGCCAGCATTATTCCTGTTCGAGGAGGCTTCATGGCGCGTATGCACACTCTGTGGTGCCAGAAACATCCAGAACTTCAGTACGTTTCCCATCAGTCTTTGCGAAATTAAGCCGACCGCCTCCGCAAAAATGAATATGTACGCGGAACACTTCTCCAACCGCTGAATGAACAAGCAGCAGCAGAAGAAGAAGAAGTGACGTTAAGATCAACCGAGAAGAGCAGGCACCTTCTGATATATAATCGCGATTTCAAGACAAGAAGGAACGTTACCACACACGTTCCTCCTAAGCCCCAAGATCTGGCTGAAATGGATGCCTCCCTTCGTGAGGATACCTCAGAGGAGTCCAACATCTGGACCATCAATTAATCAGTTTACGGTACTGCGAGAGCTGCTGGCAATCAAGCAGCATATTTTTGACAAAATACGGGTATTGTCATGTTTTTGACAAAATACGGGTGTTGTCTGACACCACCACCAAAGCCCAATGAGGTAGAGACTTTTTAAAGCGAGGTATACAAGATCTCAAAAACACTGGAGTTGAAAGAAGATACCGATAACATAATCCGCTTCAAGAAGTTTTGCGACAACCTCGTAATATCTGATGAGGAATGTCCATTAATCACTGCCGAAGATGTGAAAAAAGTACTTAGAGGCACGAAGAACTTTTCCGCTGCCGGACCAGATGGTATCAAAAAGTTCTGGTGGAAGAAGTTCACTTCTACACACCAACGTTTGGCCCGCATGGCTAACCTAACACTTGGAATATCGAGAAAAAAATCTCGGCTATAAAGTTAAAGTACGAGTACGTCGAGGCAGTGCAAAAAAATATCTGGTCCCCGTTTTATCGAAATTTCTTATTGTAGCATTTTATTAATTAGTGGGCTCATAAGTTGATAGGAAGTAAATAAAAACATTGAATAATTTTTTATTTCAAATTTTGTAACCTTAAAACCTTAAATTGTTTAATCTACAATATTTTAGATTTTTGCATGGTATAGTTTTTAAGAATATTTTTTATATAAAACTTTCAAGCCATTAAAATTGAGCATTAAAAACTTAAAAATTAAATTTACGTAAAATCTATGAAATTAAATTAGGTTAGAATTTAAGGAATAAGATCAAAAATTCAAAATAATACGCTTTACAGGATTTATTTAATATAATGCATGAAACTTATGTACATGAATATGTGGATGACATACATAAATAGGTAAGGGGGCGTTCAAACATTACGTAAAATTAAAAAAAGGGGAGAGGGATCGTGTTTTATTACGGCCCGTTATGGGGGGAGGGATAATTTGACCCGATTACGAAACATTTTTAATTTACGAATTTTCTGCAATATAAAATTTGTATATTAAAATTTTTAAATAAATAATTTTACTTCATAAAATTTATTTTTAAATGTTTCTAAACATTATTGATAGAAGATAAAATTTAAATTGTAAATGATTGTTCAATAACGGGAAATAATTCTGTTCTTAACATTACGCTACCACACTATAATTTGTAAACTTTATTACATTTTCAAAAAGAAAAGAAAAATCAAATTATGACCAAAAACTTATTTTGAAGATTTCGAAAAAGAAATTAGAAGCTTTTTAATAATTATGAAAGATTTGAGGAGTTTAAATTTCTTTCAAGATTTCTCGGAAAATTTTAAATGGCTTACTTCTTATTTTAAAAGAATAATTTTAAGTTTTGAAGATTTCCAAATATGTTGCCAAAGAATATGGAAGACTTTGAGGCATTTTTAAAAATTTTTCAGGATTTAAAAAACTTTGAGAACAAACTTATTTTTGCAGGGTGGAAGAGAATGAAAAAAATATTCTTAAGATTCGTGGGAAAATTTTAAATGATTGTTTTGTGATGATTTCTAAGAGAAAATTGAAAAGATTACAAAACATTTGTAATTATTTCGTAAAATTTTAAAAAAATGTGTAAAAGATTTCGAAACAAAATTTTGCAATTTTGCCATATTGAATAATTTTAGAAGAAATTTAGCTAAGTTGAAGAGATATTCAGATGTTTTGAAAGGATTCAAGAATAATTAAAATTTGTGAAGATTTTTTGAGAATTTTGTAAGGTTTCACGAAAATGAAAACCTTTTTTAGGTTCCTAGGAAAAATTAAAATGATTTTTTATTTTGATAAATTAATTTAGAAAGAATATTTAAAAAGATTTCAAAAAATTCAAAAAGATTTAAAAAATTGTCAAAGAAGAATCTGAAAGATCTTAAGGCAATTTTTTTAATTTTGAAGAATTTAAAAAAAAATCAGGAAATCATTCAATAATTTCTAAAGATTAGAAGGTTTAGCAGGTCTGAAAAGATTACAAAAACAATTTTGTTAAAATTCGTGTGAAAATTTTGAATGATTTTTTATTTTGAAAAATGAACTATAAGAGAAAATTTAAAAAAGTTTCTAAACATATCAAACTATTTCCTAAAATTTCGAAAAAGAGTGTAGAAGATTTTAAGGCAAAATGTTTCAATTTGATCAGATTAAAAAATCAAAAAAAAAATCGAGTAAATTAAAAAAATATCTAGAAGAATTGAAGAGGTTCAACAAGAATTTTAAACCTTAAAAGACTGTTAGAAACTTAGATTTTTGAAGATTAAAAAAAAACTTTAGAAGCTTTAAAAAAATTTCGAAAGGTTTTAAGATAATTAACAAATTTTCTTAAAATTTGTGATCTGGAAATACAGCCTATTAGTTTTTTAAAAAAGGGCTATCTTACTCCAGGGAAAGGATATAAGGTTTGCAGATATGGTGGGGTATATTTTATTTAACGAGGTTAAATTGAACAGAGCTTCCGCGTCAAGCGCGTATAAGAGAATGCTCCCGAGCCAGGAGGCCAGTCGGGTTTTATGCTAAGTGGTGACTCATCGATGGTGTTGATAAGAGCCCTGTTCACAGTTCCACCCTCCAGGATTAGATAACGTCCTCGTTGTCCTTGAATAGGGGTGTGGAAGAAGTGCGATATACAACATGGGTTGCCGTTGGGGCTGATGGTGAATGGATGATCGTGGTCGGGCCACGGTTACGGTAGATAACTTTCCCGCATGGTGTAGAGGAGAGTAGAATACGGAGTAATCGTCCTATACCACATTTCCATAGGAGCCCAATTGTAAGGATGGCCAAGCTAGTATATCCCAACCGCTCCAACCAGGTTGTGCCCATGGTCCACCAGGAATGATTTCGTCGTGTGGCCAGGAATGCCTCGTAGTCCTGCTGGGCTGTTTCTAAATTGTGGGCTGAAAGTTTCAGTTGCTGGAGGTTGATGTGATTACTGGAAAATTGAGGTAGGGGTATTTCGTTAGCTAAAATTTCCAATTCTATATTTGAAAAGTTAAGATGGATTTTTTCTTCCGTTATAGGTTTTTCTCTGGAATAATGTGTCGCAGCTAGAAAAGCTTCGTCTGCGGTTGTTGCTATACAGTGATCTTCCAGAGTGAGGATTGAGGCCCTGGATACTGTCTCTATAATCTCTCTTTCCTGTGGACATTTAATAGTTAGTTTTAAGTGGTTTAAAGGTAAGAGGTACCATTGGTACCCGTTAGAGAAACTGTAGACGAAGTTGCTGTTCATGGTAAAATATTTCCTCTCACAGGGTTTTCCTTCGTGACTCAAGATCCATCCCAGGCACGACCCGTCCAGATGTACTCTTCGAAGAGGTTCGGTAGCTTGACAATATCTCATATCTCCTGCTCTTTGACATCTTTCTTCCTTTATAAGGGTGTATGATGTTTTGTCTTGAGATATGGCAATTGGCTCGTTACGTAACCCGTCGTAAATGTAGTAGTTGAATGAACTGTAGAACGGTAAAGTGGTGTATTTGACTACTGTGTAGTCACTCAAATCTGGTATTGGTGTGTGTATTTTGTACACTAATTTATGATTGACAAGTGCTACGTTGATTGTGCTGATACGGATGTACAGGAAGTAATTATTCTCCGTCAGGGCATAGGGAACGTCTCGAGCTATGTTATTTTTTATTGTTTGGAGGGACTTCATGAAGCTGACGGGGGAGACAACTTCAGGTGCAAGTATCCCGTTTTTCGCTTCTGCTATGGCCGTTTCTACGTTTTTTAATGCTTCGGATGTGTCTTCTAAGAATAATTCCATGGAAAACAGAGAGTTCAATATTTGATTATTGAATTCTAAGGAGTTTATGGAGTGGGTTAGTTTGATTGCTGAGTCTTCTAAAGTTTTCAAATCTTTCTGTTGTTGATCTTTTATCTCTTCGATTTTGGAGATGGTGGCTCGCATCAGGCTTGTTTGGTTCTTTATTAGTTGGGCCACTCCGCTGGTCTTGTTGTAGACCTCGTCGATATCCCTATTGATGTTCTCAGCATCATCTGCGCTCATGGTTCCGAATAAGTATTTCGTTGCGGTTCCAATGAAGTTGAACAATCCTCGTTTTTGTCTGTTACTGGAGATGTTTTCTATGTTTCTGTATCGTGTTGTTAATTTTCCTGTTCTATCGAGCATTGCGTTGATTAATTTTTGCATCTTACAACCGGAGTGTTTGTTGCAAATGCCTCTTATTTCTCTTGTGTAGTTCGCTAATTGTTGTATATCTTCTTTGATTTCTGTTAGATTTATGAAATAGATGGTGTCCCATGTTTCGTGGTATATTCTTGCTGTGAAAAGTTCTTCCTTGATGATAGGGTCGTCCAACGTCCTTATGTCGTAGACTCCGTCCGCCAGGTGGATCTGTAAGAGATTTTTTATTCAGAGACTTGATATTTCTTTACCTGATTATAGTGTCTTAATTGTTCCTGCCCTCTTCTAAAGGTTGTTATTGTTTTTGTGTCTCTATTTATGTTTCTAATTGCTAGAGGTTCAGACCATGAAGCTTTGCCTTTCATGTTTATTTGTATCAGTACCAAATCTCCTATTTGGTAATCTTCTTCTTTGCCCGTTCTTTGTTTCTTTCTTTTATTCACCTCTTTTGCTTGCGCGATTTTCTCTCGTGCGTCCTGTAGTTGTGATAGGTTTCTTTCCTTTCTGCGTTCGTTGATTTCCTTTTGTGTTTCTGTTATTCGTTTTGGGATTGTGTATAGTAATTCCTCTGGCGTGTAGGTTGTTGTGGTGTGAGGACTCTGATTGTAGTTTTTGACGGCTCTGAGGATCCTAGTTACTGGGTCCTCGTGTTCTACGGTGTCTGCTAAGCCTTTGAGGGTTTTGATCACTCTTTCGGCGATACCGTTGCTTTCCGGGTGGTATGCTGATATCCTTATTTGTTGTATGCCAAGCTGATCGAACAATTCTTTCAATTTTTTGCTTTTGAAGGTTTGTTCGTTGTCAGTTATGACTTTTTCTGGTGTTGGGTTAGTGTGGAGGAATTGGTGCATAGCGTTATAGACTTCTTCTGTTTTTAGTGGTATTACCCATACATACCTAGTTAGACTGTCTTCTACTAGTAGGAAGCTTTTGCTGTCATACGTTAGTTTGTCAATGTTCATAGTTTCGAACGGGGATTTGGCTGTTTCCACTATTACTGCGTCAGCTCGTATCTTCCTGTCATTGTGTTTGTTGGCGCAGATTGGGCAGTTCTCTATGTAGTTTTGGACTTGTCGATTCATTTCCGGCCAATAGTGTTTTTGTTGTATTTGTCGTAAGGTTTTGTCTAGTGCCCAGTGCCCGTTCTCATGTACTCTTGCAATCACGTTTTGTTGCATTTGCGGTTTTCTAATGATTTTGGGATACATTGCCTTGATTTTATAATGTTGTTCTAGGTCTAATAGTCTTAGGGTCCGGTATATGAAGGATGCTGCTAGGTTATACTCTTCCTCTGTGGTCCAGTGGGTGATCTCGATGATCCTGGGATTCTCGGTTCTTTCGTCTTCCCATATTACCTTTGATAATTTTAGGATGTCATCGAAGTTCCGATAAACTGCACCATTGATTTGTAGGTCAGGTTTCGTGGTTTTTTGTGTGTATGCGAGTGGGACTTTGTAATTGTAGAGTCTGTTCTGAAAGGTCTCGTCGTTTTGTGTTAACGTGATTGTGTCAGTTCCACATATTTGCTTTAGTCTATCTATATCGTCAGTAATGTAGTCATGGTTTCTTCCAATCCTTTTCCGAATTTCTTCGTCTGGCATTCCGGATAGTATGACACGGGAGTTTTTTAGCGATAGTAGGGCTGTTTCGTTAGCAGTGTCTTTCTCTTCACTGGAAGTGGAGGGATGGCTGTGTTTGGTCGCGTTCAGAGACTCTAGGTCTTGAATGATTTCTTCAAGGAGTTCTGGTGCTATCTCGTTGTTCTGAATTATTTCTTCAATATTCATATTTGCTTCCACAAGTGGCCTTATTCCGTCTCCTGCTGCTGCCTTGGGGATTTCGTGGGTCTCGTCTTGTTTTCTTGTGGTGTCTATTATCTTCAGGAGTTCTTGTATGGCTTCGTGATCTGGGTGGTCGATTCCTATTTGCACATCTTCTTTTTTCTTAATCGGGAAGGCTCGACTGAGTGCATCAGCATTCGCGTTATGTTTTCCTGGCTTGTAAATTATTTCTGGATGGTAATCCGTCAGTTTTTGCGTAAGGCGAAACAGGCGGGAGGACATATTGTCGTGTCTGGCGTTCAAGAGTCCCTTGATCGGCTGATGATCGGTGTAGACTTTGAATGCTTGTCCATACAGGAGGTGTTTATATTGCTTTATGCCCCACACGATCGCCAGTACTTCCTTCTCGGTGGTCGAGTAGTTTCGTTCAGCGGGAGCTAGGCTTCTGCTGGCAAAGCTCACTGGGTGTTCCTTGCCGTCATCATCCAGTTGACTGAGTACAACCCCTAGTCCTTCGTTTGATGCATCCGTGCATAAGATGAAGGGCTTTTTTAAATCTGGATGTTTTAGGACAGGGTAGGAGGTAAGCAAATTTTTCAGTTTGTTAAAGGCTTCCTCGCATGCTTGACTCCATATGAAATTGACATTTTTTCCTTTCAGGTGGTTCAGTGGATGTGCTATTTTTGCGAAGTTTTTGATGAACTTACGATAGTATGATGCCAGGCCCATGAATCGTTCGACTTCTTTAGTGTTTCTGGGTCGAGGAAACTCTAGTACTTTATCCACGTTTTTCTTTAGAGGTTTTACTCCTTCCGGTCCCACTGAGTGTCCTAGATATTCCAGCTCTTTCTCCAGATATTTGCATTTGTCTGGTTGTAATACTAACCTTGTTTCGCGGAGACGTTCGAACACTTTTCTTAGATTCCTCAGATGTTCCTCCTCTGTTTTACCTATTACAATAAGATCGTCTAGGTAGATGAAGCAAATTTTGCCTATGAGTCCCTGTAATTTGAAGTTGACCATTCGCTGGTAGGTTGCGGGTGCATTTATCAGGCCCATCGGCATCCGCAGCCATTCCCAATGTCCTTTGTGCGTGCTGAACGCGGTTTTCTCTATGTCTTCTTCCGCCATGGCTACTTGGTAGAACCCGTTGGCCATGTCGAAGCAGCTCATGAACTTTGCTGTCCCTAGCATGCATAATATCTCTTCTATCGAGGGAAGTGGGTAGTTGTCTTGGATGGTATGTTCATTTAATTTCCGGAAGTCCATCACCAGCCTCCATTTTTGCTTGCCGCTGCTATCCATTTTCTTCTTCACCATCCATACATTAGCTTGGTATGGTGAAAAAGATGGCCGTATCAATCCTTTGTCCTCGTATTCCTGGATTTGTTTCTCAATCTCAGGCTGTAAAAGGATTGGGTGTTTATAAAGAGGTACATTGATGGGTTTGTCGGTTTTTATCTTTATTCGGTGTTCTACGTCTGATACGAGGGGCATTGAGTCATTTGAGAGGTAAAAGATGTCATTGAATTCGGTTAGCAAATCCCTTATTTCATTTCCTAGCTTGCTGTTGAGGTGAGATAAAGAGCTTTTACTCAATAGCTCGTTTATTCTTTCAGTGTTGATTAGGTTGCGTTTAACTGAGTAAATTGGGATTGGCTTTTGATTGTACCACTCTTCTATATGCTGTTTTCTGTTTTCGTTCGGTATTTTATTATTCAAGATTTTTGAAATCAAGCTCATTCTATTGGTTGTTCCTAAATTTCTTTTTTTGTGAGAGGCTTGTTTGAATCTTTCTACTACGATGTCTTTCTTTCTGATGATGGTGTCTGTTTTTTCTCCATTTATATTTACTGTCAGAATTTTTATGGGTTCCTTGCTGCCTTTATAGATTCCGGGTAAGATGCCTTTGCCGTAGATTATGTAATCTCCTTCAGGTAGCTGTATATCTAAGGTCTTACATGAGGGTTTTATGTGAAAGATTACGGGGTTATAATCTCCTTCCATCGGGATCGAAATATCTGGAAGATCCAGAGTATCGTTAATGAAGTTTATTTTGGCTTGATTTGCCTTTAACCAATCTCGACCTAGGATTCCGTCAAATTCGGTTGGGAAGTTGTTTCGCACCACATGGAATCGGTGAGCTTGCCCTTTCATGGTGGTGAGTGTGCATGCACCTAAAACCTGGTGTATTCCATCAACGATTTCAAACCTTTTCCTTTTATCCACCGGTATTCTTTCTGGATGACATGTTTTCTCTAATAGACATTGTGTTTTTATAAAAGACTCTGGGCTTCCCGAGTCTACCAATAATCCTCTTCGTCCAATGTATCCCTTGAGTCGTAATCGTACGTAGGGGTGGCCTGCTCCTCCTCCTCGTAGAAATATCCGTCTGGGTTGTCCATCGAGTCTTCTTCCTTCGTCTGATAGATATCCCGTTGTTCCTCCTGTGGGATTTCCTCTGTGGGGAACATTCGCTTGGGAGGGTCTTTGTTGCTCTGCCAAGTTCGTTGAAAATTTTCTCGTCTCTGTTGATTCTGTTTGCTGTAACACTTGTCTTCTTCGTGTCCTCGTTTCCTGCAATATCTGCAAGTCGGTAAGTCGCGGGCCGGATTACGTGGTTCTGCCGTCATGCTATTGGTTGGAGGTTTGGGAGGAGTTGTTGTGTTCCTTGGTGCTGGTTTGGGTATTTGGAAATTTTTTCGTGCTGTAAATTGTGCTGATTGCCTCATCCGTTCTCTCTCTTTATCTAGGAACTCCTTTTCCTCTTGTAGTGCGGTCTGATAGGCGTCGTTTAATCTTTGCGGTAGCGAATTGGCGACCATATATTTGATTTCCGTCCTTAGGCATCCGATAAATTTTTTTATCCGTTCCTTTTCTTCTTTCTTCCTTTCGAATTCCTTAAATTCAGCAGGGCTGTCATCAATTGCCCTTTGGATCCTCCTATCCATTTCCTGATAGCGTTTTATAAAGTTCTCTACGCGTTCGTTTAGCATCTGACACATTTGGTCCCTTTCCCGTATCAGTTGTGACAATGATTTTCCTCTTGATCCAAATTCGATGGTGAGGGCTTCTCCTAGGTTTTTTACTGTTAGCGGTGGTGGTACCCTCATTATAACGCGTTGTGCGTCACCTTTCAATTTTCGTGATCGGATTCCTTTCAGCGCTTCATTAACCAAAGCTGACTTCATATCTTCATTTGTGGCCATGGCGTAGATGTCATCCACTAGCTCACGGATGTCATCTTTGAAGATTTCCACTTCTTGCGATCCATCGAATTCGCATAAGTTTTTTAGCAGCGCGTCGATTGTTCTTCTATCGTCTAGACTCAGCCTATATGGAATTTCCAGCGTCGGGGCAGTCGGTAGCGGGGTTGGTTCAGTGTTCAGGTTCATCTTTGCTAGGTGGTTTTGCGCTTCCTTCAATGCGGCCTTCATTTCGTGAAATTGTCTTTCTAGCTCTTCCTTCGTAGCTTTGGGAATGTCCTCGTTGGATAAAAACTTCTTAAACATCTTGGGTTGTATGATTTTTATCTGATGATTGTGTGGGAAATAACTGTTTTCGCCCGTTGTTTCGTAAAAATTAACACTAACTTCTGAATTATTATGCTGAGATTCAGCTTCGCTATCACTGGTTGATGGTTCACTTTTTAGGCTTTCCACTTGGCGGTAATTGAACATTTGTTATTTACACATTTCAATTAGCATATGCTCGTAATACTTTTATTTGATCACTGACATGTGTTTGTAGAAGGTTACGCGTGTTATCTTCTTCGTGCGTCAGAGAATAAGGCTATTATTTCTTTTGCCTGATCATTCGTTCATTATCGGGTGTATTTTCTTTTATAAATCTCCGTGTATGATGGAGAATAATGAAATAAAGTTTTTTATGTACTCACCCAGAATAAAAGTGTTAATACTAGGTTTTTCATTTCTTTCTTTTCTTTTCTTTTCCTCCAAATCCTCCTCAGGCAAGTGATGGTTGTCGACTATCCTGATCCAACGGGGCTTGTGGAAAACCTTTCCTGTAGAGAGTCCTCGGGTCTCGAGGATCTCTGACGATTCCTTGTTATTATTAGGCAAGAGGTGTTCGTTGCTGGGACGGGTCTGTGGTGTCCCTCAGGCTCCTGACGTGTCCAATGCTGAAGGGTCTTATCAGTGTCGTGAATTGTCAGGTCCTGTCACGGTCGCCAATTATGTGATCTGGAAATACAGCCTATTAGTTTTTTAAAAAAGGGCTATCTTACTCCAGGGAAAGGATATAAGGTTTGGAGATATGGTGGGGTATATTTTATTTAACGAGGTTAAATTGAACAGAGCTTCCGCGTCAAGCGCGTATAAGAGAATGC
>JAWWEA010000003.1:56083453-56095098 GCA_035222095.1 Andricus quercuspetiolicola | reverse complement strand
TCCATGCTAATTCGGTAAAACAGTGATGTCGTTGATGGACATTCCTGCTTAGTTAGCATTAAAAGGTTCTATTCCATGTTAAGTTACCATTGATCGGTAAAAAAAGTTATTACCCTCGTTCGATAAAACCGGGAAGTTGGTAATTTTTATATTGTCGGTTTGTCATCGGTCGGTATGGTAGGGATCCATGTTACCATCAGTAGGCAAATATGTAATTCGGTAATTTTACATTATCATTTCACCCTCAGTCGATAAGGAAGGGGGCAATATTACCATGAGTCGGTAAAACAGGGAGCTCGGTAATTCTTTATATAATCATTTCACTGTAGACCGGTAAAAAAGAGGGTCAGTTGGTAGTGCACATCTCCATTTACATATCGAACGTCAGTCGCTATATCAGGAGCCTACCTTATCAATCAAGGGTAAATTAGTATCAATAATAGATGGCGCCACTGTGACATTAGTCAGTAAACTGATGACGTCACTCAGAACTTTCATCGAACACTAATGTTAGCAGTAGGTAATCTATATATGAGTAACGTCTATATATGTCACGTGTATTGTGCGATAGGATGCCTCCAACGTCGAAGGTATTAACGTGCAAGTGTCACGTGTAGTGTACGCTGAGCAAGGTTCTGTTGTAACCTAAACTTACGGTACTGTTCTATGCTAAGTTACCTACATGAGATAATTACCATCGGTCGTTAATGCAGATTTATTGTCATTTCCCTGTAACTGCACTGACACTTCAATGCCTAAAGTTAATCAGACCTCTCTTTCTACCATGCGAGGTAGACAACGAGATGTATGAGAATTCGAAATAACAATTTCAGAAGGTCTCTCTTAAAATTCTACTGTTTTATTGAAAATTTGTCCTTATGAGTTGAATATTCAAGTATCTTCTTATAAAAAGATGAGAATTTAAATACATATTTTAATGACAAAATATTTTGTGTATAAATACGGAGAATGTCCTACGACTGTAATGATGTGGGCTTCCTCGGTATCTAGGAGTGGGATTTCCCTAGTGCCGCGTTGAGATTCCCTGAATTGAGACACCGATGTCTAGAGTTAGTCGGACCTCTCTTTCTTCCGTGTGGAGTAGACAACGAGATGCATCAGAATTCGAAACGAAGGTTTCAAAACGTCTCTTTTTTATCATGGGAGTTGGACAGAGAGGGTCCAATGGTATTCGAACGAAACTTCATACTTATCGTTTTTCAAATATGAGATGTCTAATCCAAATAGTGGAAGAAGAATATATCAGTGATCTACCTCACTAACATCTGCGCATGCGCAACCTAATTGAATCACCTACATTTTACCAGTGTAAATTTCCCCCCGCTTCAACTTGTTGATTGACGAATCAATTTATATCTTGGTAAAATGAAGTAAATCAAAGAAAAAAAATCTTATCTAATAACTTAAACTGATTAACAAATGTAAACAATATTGATCGGGAAATATGCGGAACTGACAAACCCTGTGGTGCACGCATCCAACCTTATCTCTCAGTGTACGATCATTTGCGCATGCGCAGTAGGAAGTTTCTGCCATAATCGTAAGTTACTAATTAAGGCTATTTAAAATTTATTAAAAAATAACATATAATTAAATAGAATAACTTAAAACTTATGAAACTAAGATAAAAATGATTAAATTAAGCGGAAACTAATTAAACCATGATAAAACTTATTAAGTTAAGTTAGAAATAATGAAACCAACATAAAACTAATTGAATTAAGCAAAAAAATAATCAAACTAAGATAACACTAATTAGGATAAGAATAATTAATGGCTTAAGTAATTAAATAATCAAGTAATTAATTTACTGACTTATTCTAATAGGATAGGGAATTAGGATTAAATATACATAGTTTTATTCCTTTCATATAAACTTTATTCAGCAATAATCTTAAACAAGTTTTAATAGATCACATTCATTTTAAAAAAATATTAACCTAGATTTATAAAAGTATTCACTAATATATTATATGTTTTTGAAGCAATTTATTAATAACTGCTTGATACTCAGAGTTTTGCAGAGAATGAGTACTATTATTACAAAATTGCAGCTCATATACCAGATCGTTTGGTTCCGTATGAAGCAATATACAATGTTTAAGATAGGATAGCTCCTCCTCCTCCTCCTCATCGTCATAGTTCTCCTCATCCATCTCGTCATCGTTATAGTCATCCTCCTCCTCCTCATCGTCTTCGTCATAGGCCTCCTCCTCCTCCTCCACCTCCTTCTCCTCGTCTTCTTCATCCTCCTCGTCATGGTCATAGTCCTCTTCATCCTTCTCGTCATCGTCATAGTCCTCCTCATCCTTCTCGTCATCGTCATCCTCCTCTTCCTCATCTATCTTTTTCTCATTTATCTTCTCTTCTTCCATCTCTTGCTCATCTATCTCCTCTTCATCCATCTCCTCCGCATTTAGCTTATCTTCATCATCATCACAATCTATATCACGTTCCTCCGTAACATCTTCCTCCTTGTCTTTCACTACATGTTGATGCACATGCTCATCGTTTTTCTTCATAACTTTAGCATTGTGCTCAAATTTTTGGCTTGAAGCGTATTTATTCAGAGTCTCAAAACCTGAATTCTTTTTCTTATTGAAAGTTGAATCATATTTACGTTTTATTCCGGTACATATTTGCGTTCGAACCTTTGAAAATGTCAACTTTATTCTTTCTGATTTTGAATTTTTTTAGGGCAGCGGACTTTTGCTTGAGGATTTCACGCAGCTCTGTAATAACTGAACTATTATTATCATCAATTTTATAATTGTTCTTGCTATCACTTTGAATCACTTGCAAATTATTATGAGAGAATTTGAGAGGAACAACTTCATAGCTGTTAGATTTATCATAGCCACGCATATCGGAAGAGAGATTCTCTGCTTTTTTGCATGAGTACATCTGATGTCTCTTCAAGTTATCTTCTCGTGAAAAAACTCTTAAACAATGTTTACAAGTATAAGCCATCTTAAAACTGTGCAAAAGTTTACTGACAATTATTTCCGAACACTTCAATGCTCATTTTAATACTGACGTTATATTCATCTGCACTCTCTTAATATATGATTTGAGCCTCCCGCAATTCTTCAATTATGGAAACTATTTCATTATTGTGACTTGAATTGCCTGCTGCTTGTGATGCAAACAGTAAACGAAGACGGTCGACTAGCTCATTTGGATCATCCCAATAAATTTAGTCTAATATTGAGCCCTTTCTTGCTATCATGATGTGAGGTACAGAACTTATTATTCGTTTATTTTACTTTAGTGCACCTCTAGTTATAGACGATTCATTGCGTAGAAAAAGATTCACTATAATATTTTTAAATTTTGCAGTATTGTTTCAGCGAATAGGTGAAGTAGGACTATAATTATTCTTGTGTGCATTTGTAAAAATAAGAATTTCTTCATAGTTCTTTAGATCATCAGGGCTTATTATATAAATGTCTTTAGATTTTTGCTTAAACAAATGTTCCAATAAACCAGTGGTTTTCATGTGAAATCTTTCACCAACCTTGATATATTCTCTACCGAAGCTAATAGGTGTGTCACCAATCATGACCGAACCATCACTAAGTTTTCGTACACCAGAAACCATATCCAAAAAATTTTTTCTATTTTACTTAATAGTCCAATAAATTTATTTGTCAAATTGCTGTGATTTTCATTAGGTTTAACATTTTCTTCAATCATAGTTTTATCATGCTCCTGATTACCATCATCACTATCACCATCAGCAATCGTGAAAGAAAGATTATCATTTCCTTCTTCTTCATTTACTTCATCTTCCTTTTTACCTTTTTCGATGTCATTTTGCATAAATTTATTTTGTTTGCTTGATATATCTGATATATTTACTAGTATTTGTAGTGGTGTGGCTATAGGTTTAAAAGGCTCTCTCAAACTACTTTCGGTGGCTGACTTACCCAACGTGAACGTACGATATTTCCATCGAATTTGATCACTAGCTTTTGCTATTTGACTCAGCATATCTCGTTCCTTTCGAAACATATTGATACGTGGCTATCTCAGCCTATACTGACTTAATCGCAATCAAAGACTTTTATTTATAGGAGAAGAATTAGGAGGAGGAGGAAGAGGAGGACTATGACGAAGATGATGATGATGGGGATGAGGAGGAGGTGGAGGATAACGCTGACTTTAACGATGACGAGAAGGAGGAGGAGGACTGTGACGGTGATGAGGAGAACGACGATGACTATGACGAGAAGGAGGAGGAAAATGACGATGACACGGAGGAGGGTGACGAAGACAATGAGGAGGAGGAGGAAGACTATGACAATGACGAGAAGGATGAGGAGAACTATGACGATGACGAGGAGGATGACGATGACGAGGAGGAGGAGGGGAAGGAGAAATATGACGATGAGGAGGATAAGGAGGAGGAGGAGGACGAGGAAGACTATGACGATGACGAGGAGGATGACGAAGACGAGGAGGAGGTGGAGGAGGAGTAGGATGAGTATAACAATGACGAGAAGGATGAGACAACTATGACGATGACGAGAAGGATGAGAGAACTATGACGATGACGAGGATGACGAAGACGATGAGGAGGAGGA
Source organism: Andricus quercuspetiolicola (assembly GCA_035222095.1). Classification (NCBI taxonomy): domain Eukaryota; kingdom Metazoa; phylum Arthropoda; class Insecta; order Hymenoptera; family Cynipidae; genus Andricus; species Andricus quercuspetiolicola. Next base: position 56,090,491 of record JAWWEA010000003.1, on the reverse strand, counting down.
CGAGGAGGAGCTATACTATCTTGAACATTGTATATTGCTTCATACGGATTCAAACGATCTTGTATATGTGCTACAATTTTGTAATAATAGTAACCATTCACTACAAAGTCCTGAGTGTCAAGAAATTATCAATAAATTGCGTCAAATACATACAATATATTAGTGAATACTTTTATAAATCTAGTTAAGGATTTTTTTATAATGAATGTGATCTATTAAAACTAGTTTAAGATTGTTGCTGAATAAATTTTATATGAAAGGAATAAAACTATGTGTATTTAATTCTAATTCGCTATCCTGTTAGAATAAGTCAATGAATTAATTAGTTTATTACTTGATTACCTAAGTCATTAAATTATATTTTCATCTTAATTAGTTTTATCTCAATTCAATTATTCCTTTGCTTAATTTAATTAGTTTTATGTTGATTTAAGTCTTTTTAACTTAACTTTATTAGTTTTACTGAACTGACATGTATTCTAAATGGCGCAAACTTAGATGCATATGCTATATTGCAAAGTCTCGAAGTGGATGTAGACCTAACTGCCGCACAAGACATTCATATGCAGTGTACATCGGACAACGGAGATCTAGTTTTTGATACTTATGTCATAGACGATGAAGAAGGGGTTGAGGAAATGGCTTGTTGTAGCGAAAACATTTCATCTACCTCTTGTGTGGATCAAAGTTTACCAAATTCCAAAACTATGTCCTCAGAACTCTTAAAAGATCTTACAATGCTCTGTACTATACAAGGAAACTTAGAATTAAAAGATTACTCGAAATCAGTCAGAACTTTGAATGAAGCTAGTCCTTTTACTGAAGTTACAGATTCTAGTGGAAGAATATTCGTTGTGCGAACGTCTTCAATCTGCTGGATTCTAAATGAAGGAACAGGGCAGTTGAGCAGTGATCGGCTTCAAAGAGTTCGCCAGGTTGAATACAACTCCTACAGATCCTCTAAGGCAGGAAATGTCAATAATTCGAATCAAGTAGAAAACTGCACTCAAATAAGCATTGGGGACTGGACTATTTTCCAAAATGACGATAATAATGTCGGGTTGGTCCAGTACTTGGTTTCTGTCATTCACACGGCAAAACACGGAGATGCACTGAGAACTCCAGCGATTAAGCTAATACAAGAGGAAACAAAAAGGAGATTGGGGCTTGGTGCCACTTGTACAAATATACGATATCTAATCCACTTATAAAAGAGTTAGGCTTACCTCTCAGGGAAGAAGTCTATGCTCAGACACGTGACTTGTTTTAGAAGGAGTATTTAAACTCGTTAATCTTAAGAAACTGATGGCTGTTTCAGTGATACTTTTGTAGTACTTTCAGAAATTCTTGACACTTCAATCTGAGTTCTAATTTCTACAATTATTCATGTTGCGATATTGTTAAGTATTAATATCAATATACAGAGAAGGATGTTAAGTTTGCAATAACACATATATTTATAAATGTTTGTAAGGACAGATGAAGACTGACTAATCATATAGTGTTTAGAATGTTCTCCTTTTTTAACTTCAAAATGAGTTCGCAATAGTGAAGAATTTCAGCAGAAATATGTTACATTTACTATACTAAGCCTCTTTTTATTTTTGTAATCCTCAAAATGAGCCAAAGAGTGTTATAAGGATATAAGAAAAGTGTAATGATGCGTTTCAAGATACAGGTAGTGCCTAATCGTTGTTCGTTACAGTTGTATTATTCTTCCCTATTGGCACAAGACAAATACAAAAAGAAAGAAATCACCGAAACAGAACATTTCCTACATGTATACAAAGTTTAAAATTAATCATTTGTTTCCTATTGGTTTACAGATTATAAAACTGTTATCATTAACATAAATTTTAATTTATTACTACTCCTTCTGCCTAATATAATTTAGCCTTAAATTCAACAGAACGTGTGGAGCTTTATCTAGTCCTGCAGCATTGATGATTCATGAAAATCCAACCTTCAGTGGTTTTCACAGTGTGAAAGCACTTTTTCTAAAGCTACTTTTAAACTCAGGAAATTAAAAATGAAGAAAAAAAGATTTTTAAATATTTTTGTAAGGCTTTTCCTTTAAAAAGCTTACAATTTCGTATGAATTCTTCATTATTAAATTCATCCAACATCACTTTCTCTTAAATTTTTACTTTTTAATTTCAAGACAAATTGAAAAATTAAATTCTGGCTTATTTAATTTTAAAATCTATCAATGTGAACTGATTTAGTAAAAAAAGTTTAAATCTGAAATTATTCAATGTTTAAGGAACTAATTTTTCACGATTTCAATTGATAAAATAAAATTTGTTTGATTTGTTATATTTTTATTGTTGATTATTAGTTATTATTGAATTAATCTAATGAATTTATGCATGCAAGTTTTTGAGCCAAATTTTTCATTTTTCATTATTCCACATGAAGCTTCCACTTCAACCACGAAGTTTTTTAGTATTTTCAATGAAAATTATTCCTTGAATTATTCCTCCTAATATCACTTTTGAAGTAATTTCACATTTTAATATTACTTTTAGAATTTTTTAAACTTCAATAAATATCAAAAGGAATCGTATAGCAAGACAAAGCAAGTGAAAAAGTAACTAAGATTTTTAAAGCAATGAAAGTAATGCAATTTTGACAGCTTTTACGTTGTGAGTTGAATAATTATTAATTCAATATTTTAAACTTGACTATTTGAATTTTGAAGTCCTTATATGATTTAAGAATTTTTAATTTAAAAACAAACCTTTAAAACGTTAAAATTGTTTAAACACTTTTTCGTTACCTGTTCTTATCAACTACAAATAAAAAGATCTACTTTTGATTAAGTAATATTATATTTATTAGATTATGATTTTTCTTTTAAAACAATTAATGTAAATGATATAAACATAAGAATTATTTTTGCAATTATTCTGGATCACATTACTCTGTCGCTCACTTTTACTTATTTATATTACAGTCAAAAAAGAGACAAACAACATTCGCCCATAGCGACTGGCGTTTCTCCGGCTATGGTGGGATCACCCGAAGTCTGAAGTAGTCCAAAAGTAGTCATAGGGTTAGTCACAGTAATCATTGAGTAGTCGCTTCAGCGGTCTCTATGGCAGTGGGTTATCTGACTTCCTGAACACTCAGTACATAGCCGCTCACCGTGAACGATCATATCAGTTTGAGAGATTCCTTCAGACTATAGTGTGAACCTATATTTATCTGATATTTATAGTTTTTCTCTCAGTCAATGTGAAGATGCAGTTTGAAGTGCAACCTATAAAACTGCCTATCGATAATTTCGATTCGCTTGTTCAAATTGAGAAAAAAGAAAAACGACATGGACATTTGTTACCAAAAATTGTACCAGCAATATTTTGTAGACCTTCCAACTGTGGAAAGACAAATTCTTTGTTTGCTCTATTAATACACCCAAATGGATTGAAATTTGAAAATGTTTATGTTTACCCTAAATCTTTAAATCAACCAAAATATAAGTTTTTGGAAAAAGTTGTTAACTTAGTAGATGGCATTGAGTACTATCCTTTCAATACTACCAAGTGAAGCTAATTTAAATTTAGTGTTTGTATTTGATGATGTAGCTTGTGAAGAGCAAGATAATATAAAAGCATTTTTTTCAATGGGAAGACACAAGGACGTTGACTGTTTCTATCTGAGCCAGACATATGCTCGTATTCCTAAACATCTTCTACGTGATAATACTAATTTGCTTGTATTGTTTAAACAAGATGAGATGAATCTGAAGCATATGTATCATAATCATGTCAATACTGACATGCCTTATTCACAATTTAAACAAGTGTGCTTAGCTTGCTGGTATGATAATAAGCATGGGTTTGTTGTAATCGATAATGATAGAAATTTCAATCAAGGTAGATATAGAAAAGGTTTTGACTGTTTTGTTAATCTAGAAAAGCAATAAATATGTATGTTGCACTTTGAACACTACGACATTAACATGTTCTCGCGTGAGGAGGGCTTTCATAAGGAAAAACATATTTTGCATAAAATTGATGAAGCTAGTAAAGCGGTTCGAAAAAAGCATAGATTACTATAGTTAGCATAGATTACTACAGCTGAGCAGACAATAATGTCAAGAATATAGAAGTCAAGAATAAAGTCAAATGGAGGAGATTCACAGCCGGAAGATGAAGCCCTAACTTCATTTAAATCAGCTATGGATACAGAATCAAAAACATCAGCAGCTTATGAAGAAACAATAGGTGTCACATCATGGGATAGTATTGTGAAAAATTATCTTGGAATGTTAAAAAAAATAAAAAAGTATCTAGATGTTATATTTGACGTACGCACTTGTTGGAACTTTTCTTCGAAAGGATGCAGCAGAAAACTCTATTAGTTTAGATGTCTTTGAAAATGATTAAAAAATCATAATTTCAACAAATACACATGCAAATTTTCATACAGTTCACGGAGCACTTCGTGATAATAAAACTTTAAAGTTCCAAAATTTTAAAGGTTAAAGAAATAATTGTATCATCACCCTCAAAAACTAGTAAACAAAATAAGAAGCGTTTTCCATCAGGTAAAGGTTTCATTGGGATGATTCAAATGAATTAGTGAATAGATTACGTTTACTGTTAGTATTTCAAACCATTTTCGTTAAAGATGATATAAAATAAAGCAGCTGGGTGAAATAACGCTGTACTTGCAATAACGCTGTACTTGCGTTTTTAGAAGTCACTTATCTTTCATTTGTTTTGCACGTAACTTCATGAAAAGCAAATGACGAACGAATTCACAAGTTCACCGCTAGGTGGATGTCTCTCGCTCTCGCTCTCACAAGAAAAATCATGATTTTCATTCTTATAACTGAGAGAGGCTGTGTTGAGATTATCTTTATATGATTTGCTTTTGGCGGCATTTTAAAATATCTTATACAGTTTTGTACATTTCGGTTGCTTGTATTATTATTTCTAATATGAAAATGGATACTCTTAAGGTGCGTAAGAAGGTCCTATGTGATTTTCTTACTGCTAATGACAGTACTGACGTGCAAGGTTTGTTAAGTTTTATTCAAACTGAGTACACTCTTGATCTTGAGCATCTGGAAACAGTAGCTAATCATTTGAATTTGTATTTTTTACCTGAATTTCAGAAACAAATGGAAAGAATGTTCAAGTATAAAAAGTCAGTTTGAAAAGAGATTCGAAAAGTGGCTAAACACTGACTTCGTTGTTACATTTTCTGGGACAAAATCAAAAGGAGGAAGCAAAAGTTCTGATACATAGTTCGAAGATGCTTCTGCTTCGACAAAGAGACGAAAATTAATGTCCTTTGCAGAGAGTTTTACGGCTGCTGAGATACAGGATTCATTTCTGCAAAGTTTAATAACAACGTTTCGACCGATGACTCTTTTTTCACAGCATCAAGGGTGCCAATATGGTTGAAGGTAAAGCACACGGAAGAAACAGGTTGGATGAATCCTCATAGTTCCTCGACAAAGCGTTGTATACCTATCGTGATTAAATATTCAAAGGAAACAAATTAATTGACGAAATCAGAAATCAACAATGTTGAGACTCAAGTTCAGAAGCTTAGATACGCAACAATTAGTACGCTTAGTGGCGTGTATATAGTTAAAACAGAAATGAAGCTAACTATTTGGATGAAAAAGTTTGCACAGCTCTCATTGATACTCCAATATCTTCTACTTGCTATATTTGCAAAGTGACACCATCACAAATTAATGATGTAGACCATGTAAAGTAGAAGAAAGAAATCGTCTTAAACTATGAATTTGGTCTTTCTACTTTGCGTATGTCAAAGTATAATGTTTCATTACCTTTTTTTTCAATGCTACTCAATGTCTACCTGGACGATCTTTATCTTCAAGGTTAACTATGGCTGTATCCTTTCGCTGAGGTCCTCTAGCAGGTAATTCATTTTTTATAGAGACCTCTCGAAAATATGGAATCTTTACAGTCCTAGTATAATTCAGTAGATCAGAATCAGTTAATTCGCGGTGTCGCAGCTTCAATGTGAGTTTCTTTCTTGAATATACGTTTTTTGGATAGATGTTTTTCAGCTTTAGGACCACGAACTTGAGGAAACGTTTTAACATGCAGATCCAGTCCTTCTACTCTTCCCCTTATTCTTCTTGAATGCCATATCGAGTTTTGATTTAACTTCCATAATGCTGGATCATAGCCAGTGCAGCTGCATTTTCAGTAATATCAGAGATTTAGAAAAAACACGTTGCCATACTTTGTCAGCTAGTATCCTATCTGCAACGTTTCTCACTTCAATATTCTTTTGATTTTTCGAATAAGTAATATTGTGCTCCTAACAACCAGAGTCCAGTGGGTTGATATCTGGATCATCTAGTGCTAATCGTTCAGCTAACTTAGTACCAGGTCCGTAGCACTGTTATTCTGGTAAATATGACTCGAAAGGTAACTTGTTAATAATAGTATTAACTAAACATCGACCTCGACGTTTCTTACTATTTACAAGCATTCCTCATTCTATGAAGGTCTGTTTGCGACTGACTAGAAGCCTTTATAAGCGCCGTATTTAGACCTTTCTCAGAAATCTGTCTCGTGCTGTGCCTCAAGGCAAAAGCCATAAAGTGCTCAGCCAACTCAGCATAATTGTTCCCGAGGGAAGTGGATACTGTATTCTTAACGAGCAACTTCATATCAGTATAAGTCTATAGACATAAGTAGTTGGGACGGCGATACGACTTTTGTTGACTGTATAAAGGCTATCTTTCGACTGATACAAAAGCTATATAAGCGCTGTATTTCTAGCTCTTTTAGCTGTCAGTCTCGAGCTGTGGTTGAAGGCACAAATAATAAAGTGCTCGCAAACTTATCACAACTGTTCCCGAGGGAAGTTGGTACTGTATATTCTTAAGGAGCAACTTCATATCAGTATAGACTTAACTATCAGACAGAATTCGTGCAGGTTTTTGTGAACCAATAAATTGTGGCAAAACAAATGCACTGCATTATTTAATTCTACATCCAAATGATCTCAGATTTTTGAATATTTATCTTCGCTTAAAAA
>JAWWEA010000003.1:53852466-53868067 GCA_035222095.1 Andricus quercuspetiolicola | reverse complement strand
GGGGGGGATTTCACACAAATCTGATACCTTCTCTGATGAGAATGTAACAAAGGAAAACGTTCTGAATTACATACATTTAAAATATAAATCTGAAACATTTAATAAATTTCAATTCTAAACCTTCAAACTTGCAGAACTTTAAACTGCACAGCTTTTAAAATTGAAAACTGTTAAACTGCAAATCGTTAAGATTGAAGAATTTGAATTGTAAATGTTAAAAATGACAGAGTTCTTAATTTTGTAAATTTGCAATTTAAAAATTATGCATGTTTTAAGTTTTGCAATTATGAATGAAGGGTGGGATTCCAAAAGGTACTAAGGGACATTTTGGCAACTTTACAGGAGAGGGAAAAAACATTCTGGAAAATCGAAATCATTATTTAAAGATAAAACAAAAGTCCACTCGAGAGCTGAAGTATTACTGATTTGAGACCAAAAAAGTTTGATCAGAAAAAGTTAGCCAGTTTAGAGGAAATAGATGTAGAAGTTGACAATCTGAAACTGACACTAACCTAAAATTGGAGCGGGCTCTGCTGCGGATTGAGATAAAGAATTCAATTTTCAGTTTGAAGAAAAAAAATAAAACATGCTTCCGAGATATTGAGTTTATGAATATGGGTAAATAAGGTTTGATGTAAAAAAGTTAACCAGCTCCGAGAAAATCGACTGAGAATGCTGGCGCTAGAATTTCGCAGGTCTTGAAATTCGGTTTGCGGTAGCAATTAAAAATAGCATTTTTAATTTTTTACAAAAAAAATATTCTTTAGAGATATCGGAATGCTGAATGAGAATTAAGAATTTTTGATCCAAAAAATTTATTCAGTTGGGAGGAAATGAAATTTTTGTGTAAAGGTGTCGCGGTGTAACAGACTGTTTTTTGATTTTTTTGACCTTAAAAGTAATTAAATATGATTATTTTTGTATTAAATTCGACATTACTTGGAATGAATTTTGCTGGTGAACAAAGACCAAACTAGTTATATCACAAAAAATTCGTATTTGAAAAGAAAAGAAAATTTGAAAAGTTTTGAAGTTGTAGGTTAGGATGGCACTGATATTTTACTTTAAAAATTTAATTTTTTCATTTTTATTTTCAAGAAACGCTTAAGAAGAAAAGCATTACTTGTAAAATGTCAGAAAATTACAAAAATTGAAAGAATACAATTTTTTTTCCTGCGTATGACTTTGACCCTTCGCACGCCGCTTGGGGGACAAGTTTAGCATGTCTCTTGACACTCTGCGGCATACCAACTTTTTATTACTATACTAAAAAAATGGCTTCCATGAAAATCCTTTTGACAGGATGTATAATTGATTTTTAAATATTTTTTGGGCCAATAAACCCATTTTCTTAAAAATGTCCCTTAGCACCTTTTGGACTGCCACTCTTCAAATGCCGCCATTTTAATGATTTACATTTTAAATTTCATTAAATTAAAGATTCGAATTGAAAACTTTTGACATTTAATATTGAAAATCATCGCAACTTAAGAATTGTTATTTATACATCTTTCAAAATTAAAAAGTTTTCAATTGTAAAGCTTCTAAATTGAAGAGTTTTAAATTGCAAATCGTTAAAATTGAAGAATTTTCCATTGTAAGTCTTCCAAATTGAACTGTTACAAAACTTTAAAGCTAGGAATTTGAATTTTGTTCAATTTTTTATTACCTTAGGGGTTGAAAACGAGGGTGTTTCGGAAGAAATAAGGGACTGAAACTTTTTCAGGCATCTGTGGACGTCAAATGAAACCATTCTAAACCATAAAATTTTAAGTCTGAAAGTTAGGGCATTTTTCGATTCTTGATATTCTTACTTAGGGGTTGAAAACGAGAGTGTTTTGATGAAGAGATAGGGGACTGACACTTTTTTGGGGTATCTTTTGACATCAAATAGAACCATTCTAAATCAACAAAATCTAGGTAGTAGGTTTTGTTTTAATCGTGTAAAATTACATTACAAAGTAAACAAAAAATAATATTTTTATATTCTCATCCTAATGAGAATGTATTGGTTTTATGTAAAATTTGACTTAGTCGGTTTTCATCAAATCTCTACGCTTTGACACCCCCTGATTCAGAAAAAACGATTTTTACGAAGATGTCTGTCTGTAGTCTGTCTGTTGTCTGTGGGAACGATAACTTACGAAAAAATTATCTTGTTAATTTTAATTTTCTGAAAATTTGTTCGACTCCCGAGGCGTTTGAAACTTTCAATATCTAATGTACGTCATGAGAAGAATAAAAATCGTTATAAATTTGTAGTGACAATTCATTGAAATTCTATAAATACCATTGGTTTCGGTACATGATGGTGCATAATTTCTGAAATTTTTATTACAAAATTTCTATTATTGTACAACTTATGGCAAGTTGAACAAAAAAAAATCATATTTTGCGATTGCAGAAAAAAAGTAACATTTTCTTGATTATTTCGAAAACTAATAAAGTCATCACCAGAGAGCGGACTAACACAGTCTGAATTCGCGCACCGAGCCCAAGCTCCGTTCCCTCATTGTGGAGAACCGCCGCATGGGGGGAAGTGGTGGGAGAGCACGCCCTAACATTTGAATGTCAGGGGCTGTGATTAGTGGACAACACTGAGCGTCGTATGTGCCCGCCGCGTGCGCGCTTCTCCCACCACTTCCCCCAATGCGGCGGTTCTCCGCAACGAGGAAGCCGAGCCAGGGCTCCGTGCGCAACTTCAAACTGTGCTTGTCCGCTCTCTAGTCATCACATTTATTTATAGGACTAAAAATATGCGCAATAAAATTTCCTATTGGGATATGTTATTTAAAAATTGAAATATGACTAAAAAAAAATATCACGTAGGGGCCAACTAAAATGACGGCGTTTCGGGCGTCTCCCCTTTTGATCGCCAGAGGTTCAATTTATTGTTAATCATTTTTTGATAAGATGCGCAGTTTTTGTTTGAATCGTGAAAAAGGAAATCACAAATAAACAAATTAAATTTTCGGACAAAAAGACACAAGCTACAAGAAAATGTTTAATAACAAAATTGATTTCAAATTAGACCTGAAAATATGCTTCTAACCTTTCCTTTTCTTATGAGACACGTGATGAGAATGTGTTCGCTAAAGACGAAGGAGCTTTAACAAAAGTGAATTCACAATTACCAAATTTCATTATCGAGCGCGAAGCGCGAGATCCAATAGGTGCGCGCCCCATGCGCGCTTAAACTTGCGAGCGGAGTCAGCCGCGCACACAGCGTGTGCTGAGAGTGCGCCCGACCATCAGGCAGATTTTTTTATCATGTTTTGTGGGGTCAAAATTAAAATTTTCAACTTTTCAAGGAAATTCAGAAAGTTCAGAAAGCAATGTTTTTATTTCCATGGGCTTCTTTCATATCGTGCGTCGTTTGTCTTAAATGTTCATTTTCGTTTGAATTTTGTCGTAAGGATAAATTTTTCGAATTTTCGAGTACTACGAAGAACCATACATAGAAATTTCAGATTTTGAAAAAGAATTGTCTCCAAAATTTTAAAAATGGTTTAACTTTTTTGAATTTTGATCAAAAATAGCTGGCTAAAGAACTTGTCCTTTTCTTGTAGGCCTTACAATAGTATTCCAAGGCTGAATCTAATCTGATAATGCTTTCGAAAGTTATCGTGCCTACAGACTACAGAGAGACAGACGGACTTTTTTATTAAGGGGTGTTAAAACGTGAACGTACGGAATTTATTTACCCAACGCATAACGCACTAACGGATTACCAAACCTACCCTACCGCGCCATACCCTAACCACTTAACCTTTTGGGTACCCACCCAGTCAATTGGTACCCGAAGTTGTTCGAATACTCAACGGATTTGTGCATTTTTCTGGCCTAGACGTAAAGAGAATCAGCAGAACTTAAAAGAAGCCCGTAGCCAGCAAACGACGATCAACAGAGACGTCAACGTGCCCGTCGCACGTATTGAAGAATCCGTTTCGTCAACGTCAAATGAACCAAGCCTTTGCAGTTCTGATGTAGAAGTATTTCATCATAATACATCATCACCAGAATTAAAAACGCCAACGGTTTCCTTTGACGTTGACACAGGTTTTGGGGAAGGCGACATCAGTAAGGAGGAAGGCGATGTTCAATTCGAGGTTGAAGAAATATTGGAGGTCCTGGAAATAGAGGTGGAAGCACAGAAAGATGGAAAAGAAGAAGATAAAGGAGAAGTTGAAGTAAGAGACACAAATATTTTTAATAGAGTAGCTCTGCAGAAGAATGTGAAAGAAGAAGATTCTCTCCCTTCAATTTCTGCTGATCAGAACGAAACAGGAGATGAGGAATGCTGAAGCTGAAACTGAAACTGATCATGAAAAACGATCACCTCATGGTAAAATTGGTTCCGGGGTGGTAGATTTTGATCATTTTCTTGACAATATAGCCAAGGTACTCCGCGATGATGAGACTTTGCACACGAAAAATTGCCAAACTAAACGGTTTGATAGGGTGAAGGGAACCCGCCGAAAATTCGAAACGGTGATACACTATCATTGCGATGGTTGTAAAAAGACTGTCAAAGTTCGATCGCATCCGAATGATCCTAATGTCATGGACCCCAGCAAAGCTTTCGTGTTCGGCACCATCGCCTCCGGCAACGGTTATTTATCCATGAAACAACTGCTAGCTCCAGCAGGTATTCATGGTATGAGTGCGAAAAGTTACAGAAAAATTGAAGAAGAATTAGTAACTGATTTGACCAAATTATCTAAGGAGAGAATGAAAGCAAACGCTGAAAGAGAGAAGAAGATAGCTTTTGAAAAAGGCCACTTCATTAAAGTTATGCGAAATGGCGTTCTCATCACAGTGATCTTTATCACCGTTACTGCCGACGGATCCTGGATACAAAGAACTTACCCTGGAGGAGCTTATGATTCCTTGGGTGGTTGCGTAGTCATCATAGGACATTTCACCGGGGAACCAATAGACATAATTGTCAAGTGCAAAACTTGTGCAATATGCGATAAAGCTATAAGAGAAAATCGAGAAATAAGAGAGCATTTATGTTTCCGTAATTTCGACAGAAATAAAAGTTCTGGAGCCATGGAGACCGAAGCTACTGCAGAGGCTTTTGCCTCAAGCTACGAAAAGTACGAAGTCGTTTATAGGTACTTAATTGGCGATGGAGACAGTAGTGTGTACGCAGCTATCCTCAATCAAGACTCCTATCGCGAATTTGGCATAACAGTTAAAAAGCTGGAATGCAAAAACCATAAGCTGAGAAATCATTGCAACCATCTCGAAAAGATTGCAACGACAAAAGGTGAAAAAGAAGTTAAAGGAGATGCAGAAATTCGTAAGCTTGTTTCCACCAAAAAGTTGTGCATTCGTGAAGAGGTACTTAGAGCGGCGAAAGAAAGAAGAGAGGCTGAATGTATGACTTTGGGAGGTAAATAAGAATTCTATTCGAGGATATAGTCAATATACCCAGCTACGTATTTGGCGAACATAAGAAATGTGAAAAACTTGGCTGGGTGTGTAGCGGAAAACGTGACGAAGGTGAAGAAAATCACGTGCCACGTTTAAGGAAAATAGGTGTCTGCCAAAAGGTACACTTACTGCACAAACAATTAGCCGAGCATGCTGAGAGTTTCCTGAACGACGTAACGAACAATGATGCTGATTGCTTCAATTCTGAGATTGACAAACAGGTCGATGGCAAACGAATAGATTGGTGCAAAAAGGGATCATATATGTTAAGTTGTCAAATGGCAGGAATTCAATATAGCACCAAGCATTTGCAGACAACCTTCTTCGAGGGTATGAATAAGATCGTACCCGATGCGGTGCGTTCAATGAAAGATGCACGAGCATTGCAAGTTCAAAGGAATAAACAGTACGGTTCAGAGAAAAGATAAAGAAGTAGGCACAGTAAAAGGGATGATCAATTCTACGGCGAAAAGTGCCAGAAGCCTGATTTAGAGCCACAAGTTTATATGCAGAAGAAAGATAATTTCATGCAAGAATTGAAAAAGTATCATCAGAACAGACATAAGATTGCAGATGATACGATAGCCCAATCAGGCAGCAAAGACTGGGAGTTTTTACGACGACAGTTGTGTACTGCTTCCAATTTTGGCGAAATATGCTGTAGACGTGACACAACATTATGCTCAAACTTTCTTAAAAAACATTTGTACGCTCGTACTGGCCGAGGTTCAGAGGCTATGATGTATGGTAAAATGCACGAGAAAGAAGCCAGGGAAAAGTTGCAGGATTACATAGGTTATCCAATAAAAACTACCGGTTTGCATATCCATCCTGTGCTGCAGTACGTGCCATCATCCCCTGATGGTCTAGTGAATGCTAAACTCCGATTTGGAGTTTAAAGAAGCCATTGCTGTGCGTAATATGCCGCGCAGGAAAAAGCCGACATTGCAGTACAACTGCATTGACAGCGACGTGGTGGAAACAAAATGTCCACAAAGAGCCGAACATTTGAGCATTCCAGAGGCAATGGCAAAGTTTGCCGACTTGAAAAATGTTTACGAAAAGAAAGTTATTGTTGTTTTGAGAAACGATCAATTCTGGAAGAATTTCATGGAACCAAAAATCACGCGATTCTTTTTTGAATGTATGCTTCCAGAATTTGTCGATAGTCGTTACAACAGAAATTTAAAAATCCGAGAACCGGAGTTCATTCTCAATGCGCAAGAATCCTCAGAAAAGAAAAATCCCAAGAAAGTGAAGGGCGCTCAGAACAGAGTTATTGAGAATGTTCTTACATCAGACAGTGATGCTGACTATCTCGATGAAGAAGTGGAACAAGTTGTTGTTTCTTCGGAAAGCAATTCTATCACATTCATATCTGACGATTCTATCGATGAAGAACTTGAACTCCCAAAGAAAACTGCAAGGATGTTTGTCAGTGAAGGTGAAGATGTGCAATTGTTGGATGTGGCTGATCTCACTGAGATGACTAATGCCAATCTAAATAAACCACCAACAGTGGCTGAGTGGCAAGGATTCAAAAATCTAAATGCCAATGCAGATATAGAAGAAATTGAACAACTGGTTTTAAATGGAAAGATGTTGCATGACGGTTGTTTAGATAGGTTTATACAAGTGCTGAAAACTTATTCGACCTTCAATATAGAAAGCACACTTGCTATTGCATACCCGAGATATATAAAACAACTACCAGCCGAGAAAAAGCAAGACATACAAATTCTCGGGGTAAATTGCACTAATCACTGGCGTTGCTTCTATTTCAATGGTGCACAAATTCATATTTACGACAGTTCTTTTCGGCCTCAATATGAAAACCTTGCAGAACAGGAAAAATACTATCTCCAAAAGCGCTACAGAAATATGTCAAATTTGAAGGTTATTCCAAAAGAAGTTACGAAGCAAACAGACGGAACAAGCTGTGGTGTTTACGCAGCAGCTTATGCTACAACTTTGATCCTGGGAAAAGATCCGAGTACCGTTAGGTATTCCCAAGATCCCAAGATAATGCGCCATCATTTCATGAAAATTCTAAAAACAAATAGACTAACGGACTTTCCTGAAGCCTAAAAAATGAAAAACTACGTTGCATGTCGTACAGAGAAATCATAGTAATATGATTTCACAGTAAATCTGAGCATATCAGTCTGATCAGCGATCGAATAATCCATTGATTGAAAAATCATTTGTGCTTTTATTCCGATGCTGCTTTTTATATCCAAGTATAATCCCGTTAAATATTAAAAGGATAAGTTCAGATTTAGTGTACTATTAGTAGTATTCATTGTTTAGCACAAAGCAAATGCCTATTTCAAATAGAATTGAGATAGATGTCGTAGTAATTGTGCCAGTGCCAATAGACGTGAACTTTTGTTATAACTTAAATATTTGAGAAAAAGATGTTCACAGTGACATTGAGAGATGGAATTTCATCAATTCATATAATAAAGAAGCATTGACGATTTAGTTGCAGTAGATAAAAATGAATAAAATTGGCTTCACGCAATTATTGAGACATTTATCTTACCGGAGAAAAGTGACTGCTAATTTTACGAATTAGTGAAAAAATGCGTTTACTTGATGTTTACAGATAAGAAGAACATATAAAGTCAACAGAAAAAAACATATGCTGCGATAATTTTTTTATGGGCTATTTTATGTGCTATGTGTAACATTAGCAAATGATTTTTCTCCAGTGCTATTCCAAATATATATGTACGTCTACATGAAAAGGACACTTATGGCCGATTATTTCTCGTTTAGGAAATATTTACGCTTTTGTGAGCCAGTGTATGAGTGCCATAGGGGTCGGTTTCGTATTGACGTGAGCATATGGATAGCAAGAAACATAAGGCCAAAAGTGCCTTGCAGTGCATTAGCGTTACTGCCTATTTGAAATAGTAATATCTGTTCAACATTTGAATAGAAAGAAAGAAAAGAAAATGATGAAAATGCCTTCATAAATTTTTTGATGCATGGAGATCGAAAAAATGTGCTTTCTTCGTTATTATGAAATGAAATAATGAATTCATTAGCCTATTATAGTGATTTAAAGGAAGCACTTTTTGACTAAATCACAATATGCAAACTATACCATGCTTGCATGCGCATGATGAACGTTTGCATCAGAACTGCAAACTTATTTTGGCATGATAACGACAGCGCACTGAAAACAAAGACACAGTGCACATAGCACAAGGAAGTCTTAAGTGTAATAAACGAGAGATTTGCTTTTATTTATTGAATATTTGTCTTTGTCATATAATATTATTATCTAAGCATGTTCATATCATGTGAAATCATTGTGCACTTCAATTCACAAAATTGGACGTGGGATATTGAAACGAAATATTTCGGTGGTTCGACTGTTAGACTAACCATATAAGATATTCAGTGTAAATATCACATTAATAAATCCTGAAGCATATAATTTCATTCGTATGATAATGAAAGGCTGTAAACAATTAACAAGAACACCTAATAAATATACATTGACAACAGGAATATATGTACAATTATAATGTGTACTTGTTGCAAAAGTCAGATAATCCTTGTACAAGTAAGAAATTTAAAAAAAAAGGTTTCGCAGTGGCATTTCATGAAGATATTTTCTCCTGCTTGTTAACACAAATTAAACTGAATTTAAAGTTTTAATGTTAAATTTAGCCAATAATGAAGAGACATTAAGAGAACCATACTTTTCACTTTAATTATGCTTGAAAATGTCGTCGACGAGGATCGAGATGATGAATTTATTTTCAAATATTTGGACTTTCAGTTTCCACGCATATTTGCCTTAAACACATGTATATGAAATTTCATTCGGATATTTTCAGTGGTATAGTTGTCAATTCTTTCCAGCAGTTTCATGAAATACAGGATTTCAATTAATGATATGCTTCAGAATTTAGTGTTTTGTGGATAGTCGGGTCGAATATCTAGATAATCGACCTTCATATCTAGATCTTTACGCTGAGCACAGTTGTGGTGTAATCATGCGACAGCTGTCTACAGATATTTCGCTTTAATGTTCATTTTTGTTTATTGAGGTAGTACAGGTTACGCGAAATAAACAAGCCTCACATGATTTTGACAAAAAAGTGCTGGCACATCCTGTTTTATGGTTCTCGATCAACGTTAAAACTTTACACGCCGGAATTGTTTCTCTTTTTAAAATATAGAGAGCTGGTAGTTTACATTTAATTTATTATTAGTACCATAATAATCAAATAAATGAAAGAAATACAAAAGTAACATAAAAGTTATTTTTCGTACCTAAAATTTTCACCGTTAGCCTGGTTTTTTGGAATAAGTTTCACCTACATACTCGTCATATTTCAATTCAGATGATTATATTCACAGACGTTTTGCAATAGGATAATTTCATTTTAAACAAGTTGTAAAGATTAAGGAAAATGATAAGAAACTGTCATTGTATCATAATTCAAAGCACTAAACATGTGTAGCAAATCTATTAAGCATTGCATATTGAATGTACTAATACATGTACGCGCGTATTTTCCATATTATGAACCAAAAATTTTATTTGGTGTTTGGGTAACAACGTGGAAAATATGTTTCATACGATTCTTAAGATTGCTGAGCTTGAAATTGGAAAAGTAATTTATCCTTTTGACGAAGAAAGTGCAATTTTTCCTGATTCGTTTTAGGTGAAAATTGACCGTAAAATGAAAGTTCCTTCTTATGTTTCTTGTAATTCTTCTCGTTGAGAGATGCTTTTTTACATAAATACATCTTCTAAGAACTCAATATTTCCGCAGATAATTGGAAAATTATAATTCAGAATCCCGAACGAAAAAAGAGCGATTGTTTTCTTTTAGGGCTTCTAATAACCTTATGGCATCCCTGAAACGAAAATGATAAAAACGAGGGTGTGAAAGCATCTTTTGATCAAAGTCAATCCAGGGTAGCCGTGCCGTACTTATACGAAAACTATGTTTTATTTTGCGTAACCTGAACCTTCGAACCATACTTACTTATCTCTTTAAACCGGAATTATTGAAAGGATAGTCACTGATGTACTACAACGAAATATATTAGTGAAATATAAGTAATAAATAAGAAAGTAATAATTTATCGAAAGTAAAGAAGTGACTGCCTTTTCATTAATTCACCTTAGAGAGATTGCGTATATGCCTCCTTCTCGGGGAAAATTGACAATGCCGGCTATTGGGTCATATTAATGGCCGAAGATCGAAAGTATCTAAATATTGACTGCCAGGGATAGATTTCAAGTATTTTTGGAAGCATGAAATGAACATACCAATGAAAAAAATTAGCATCCAGTAATGGCTTATTATACTGGTAGCAAAGGAACTTGACCTGGAACAGATGGGTAATTCTAGTCATAGTTACGAAGGTAGGACCAGTATTGGCGACAGTTAAGTTTTTCCGACACTTGTCTATCACTATCAGACTAATAATCGGATCATGATTGGCAATATACAGCTGCTGTATGTTAAATAAATCTCATTTTATGAAGCAAGGTATTACGCAAAAGAAATGAATAAATGTCTTGCGTTGCAAAATAACTTTATTGTATACAAAGAAGTTGTTATGCCAATCCCAGCCAGATTATTGGCCCAATCCTGGGAGTCGGTAAATACCCAACTGCTTCTGATCTATCACCACTCTAACCTGCCAATAATAAGCCGTTTCTGCATACCAGTATTGCAATTGGAATGTTTATGAAATGCTTTCACCAATTCTTATAATTTATTACTGGCAGCTATTGAGTACTGGACCCTTGTTGGCATCGTTGGCTCCCAACCTTGGACCAAGAATGGACCCAATTGTCAATTTACCACGAGGTCGTCAGAACACTAAAAGGGTAAGTATGCGTCGTGAGACGTGGCCACAGGTGTGATTTACCGTGGTTCTGCTGGGAGCCAGTACTCCCAACGCGGGTACCTTGCACTACTGCGCATGCGATACATAAGGCGCTTGACTGGCTGCATTTCGGGCGCTTATTTGAAAAATTTAAAAATACATTTTTTTAAATTTATCATTAATAATTAAAAATAATTATATTTCAACATGTTCAAATGGTACGTGGATGATTTTTAATACATTTTCTGAGCATTAGATTTAAAAATAAAATGAGTATTCAGCAAATAAAAAATATCATGTTATTTAATGTAATCTTTCTTGATTTTTGCAATTATTGTTACGCATTTATGAATTTAAAATATTGCATATTAATTAAAATGGGTATACAAATTTTATTATAGGTACATTTGGAAGTATTTTACATTAATTGGTCGAGAAATTGCAATTCAAATTTTATAAAAGTTAAATAATAAATAGAAACTCAGTCGAATTTATTTTAAAACTTTTAAAAAAGTATATTGAGTGAAATATCGTATATTTTTTCAATAACCAGCACAGATTTTAAATTTATTTTTGCTGATAAAGCATCGGCGCGTTTCGAACTGTTTTCATTACCTTTTCAAGATGCGAAAAGTACAAAAATTTTGGAAGATTTTATGGGACGACTAAAAAATCCAGAAAATAAAATTCCCAACATTGTGAAATTCCCAAAATTATAAAATTGGCGAATTATAAGAATCCCGATCAATAAAAATCTTGACAGAAAACTGCCGAATTATAAGATATCTGAACTAGGAAATTTTCGCATGATAAAATTCCCGAATTTAAACAAATAAAAAAATTGGTTTTTAAATGAATGTTATTTATTTATTAAAAATAAAAGAATTGAATACTTTCATCAAAGAAACAAATTTTTTTAATGACTAAAGTTTTTAAAAATTATGTTTCAATTTAAAATAACAATAATTGAAAAGAATGTATTTCTGGACGAACAATTTTATTTGAAAATGTACATAGTTTTTTAAAAAATTACGAAACACTTTCTCAAAAATCGAATTTTTAATTTGAAAAAAAATTAAACAGAAACATAGAGATAAATCAGTGCTGAGTTGAATCCTGCAAAGTTTGTTCGCATGTGTATTTATATTTCTTTTTTTATACATTTTTTATACATTTATTGTTACTTTTAATTCAAAAAATATTGTTAAAGAACTACTGAAATTGAAAAAAAAAATTTATTTGAGAAAAATATTAGATTAATGTATTTTCAATAAATAAATTATGTCAAAAACTATTTTTTCAATTGTTTTAATTCGGGAATTTTCTAGTTCGGATACTTTATAATTCGGCAAGGTGCTGTCGTTAATTTTATTATTCGGGGATTTCCCAATTCTGGGTTTTTAAATTTTGGCAACTTTTTGATTTTGAGAATTTTATTATTCAGGAATGTTCGAATTTGGGAATTTTACAGGGTCGGGAATTTTGCTTTTCTGGATTTTTGGTACTTCCTTAAAATCTTCGAAAATTTGTGTATTTAAAAGCAGTTCGAAACGCGTCGATGCTTTATTAGCAAAAATAAATTTAAAATCTATGCTGGTAATTGAAAAAATATACGATATTGTACTCAATATACTTTTTTAAAAGTTTTAAAGTAAATTCAACTGAATTTTTATTTAACATTTATGTTTTATAAAATTTGAATTACAATTTCTCGATAAATAAATGTTAAATACTTCAAAATGTACCTGTAATAAAGTTTTTATACCCATTTTAATTAATATACAATATTTTAAATGCATAAATTAGTAACAATAATTTAAAAAATTAAAAAAGATTACAACATGATATTTTTAGTTTGCTAAATGTTCATTTCATTTTTAAACATAATACTCAGAATATATTCAAGACTATCGATGTACCATTTGAACACGTTAAAATATAATTATTTTTAATTATTGATAATAAATAAATCAATGTATTTTTCAACATTTGAAATAAGCACGCGAACTGCAGCGAATAAAGCGCTTATGCATCGCAATGTGCAGTAGCGCAAGGTGATCGCGTTAGGAGCACTGCTTGGAACCTGTCATTTTCATAGATGGCAATTGCTCCCAGTGTGAACTTACAGTGCCTGTAAACCTTTTTTAAAATCACACACACACACACACACACTATATTTCGATACGTATTAATTTTCAAGGGGCAAGATTTTTTTATGTATAAATTTGATCGTTTGATTCTTTGGTTTTTTATGCATTGGAAGATTTATTTTGATAAATTATTTTGAAAAATTATTTTGAAAATACTGAAAGCTGTAGTACGGCTTGTCGCCGAGAAATAGAATAATTTTGTGTGTTTTACACGCGTTTTTGTTTTCAGGTTAGAGTTTAATTACATTATCGACAAAATTTATGAGTTACCATCAAAGTATTTTTCGAATATTTTCTTGGTTGCTGTTGCCCCGATGGTGAAGCCTCAGGTATTTTCTGAATTTAATGTATTTTTGACTTGAATTAAATTAAATTCTCAAAATTACTGGATACAATCATACTTTCTCGGACAGAAGGTCAAAGTTTTACATTGTAAGTATTTCAATAAATGTTAGAAAACTTAGATTCTTGCCAGCGAATCTTCCACTCTTTAGTTGTCAGAACTGTTTTGTCAATAATTCTTCCTTCACAACGTAAATGTTCAACATTTGAGTTTATAGCACCATTTCTATAATAAAAAAGATTATTTGATAAAAAAAAAGTTAAGAGTGGTTAAGGAATAATAATGTTATTTGCAGAGTCGCTCTCGCCCCGCCGGTCGGTCCAGCCCCGGTATATTGTATGTAGCATGATAGATTTTCTTTATCGATATGTCTAATTTTTTTTAAGTCGAGTAAGTCTTAGGTTTTCTTCATAGAGATTTGGCAATACATGCGGAAACTGGTACCGAAACCGAGACGTGCAGAAACGAAAGGCAAATATCTTGGAAGACAGGAGTAAGGACCACAAGAGACATGGGGGTAAGAACATGATTACTGAATCAATTTTACCAATGTTTTTTTTCTCTGCGAAAACATATCAGTTTCAGAAAACCCAAAGATATCTGGACCTGCCTTTTCTGCCTTGAGCACCTCCCAACCCCGATGACAGATCGAGGAAAATGGGGCTCACCGTTGCGTTGTAAGCGCCCATAGAAGCATCCAATTGTTCTGGACAAGAATTGTATAAAATAGTAAGTGATATACTAATAATAGTAATTCATTCTTCTTTTTCTTGAAGCGATTTTGGTTAAATCACTTTAAAAAAGACAAGAAAAATCTTGTATTATATAGGCTGTAGGGTGAAAATGGCAATAAATTTATGCAAATTCCAAACCATCAATTTACTATCCGGCCGTCACCGAGAAGATATTACAATAATATAATTTGTAATAAATATAATGTATAGTAGTGTATAATTTTAGTAATATTTTAACTACAGTAGATGATCCGTTATTATAAAAACGGTCGAAAAAAGTTTATAGTGGATTTTTGAAAACTCTGAAATCAGCTAAATTAGTGTCAATGAATGAACTTGTATTAGAATGATATCTGCAGCACTTTTTTCTGCATAACTTTATTTTTTTCAGATTAAAAAAAAAAGAAACCTAAATTTTGTTGGGTTTGTACACAGCATTTTGAGAATTTTCCAACAATTTTTTTGGGGGTTAATTATTACATGAATTCGTTATGAACAATAAAGCCCATTTTACACTCAAAGCAATAAACAATCAATTATGGGCAAATTGTAAGAGGATAAACAAAATAGTTGTGCATTGCTGACACAAGATATGATTTTTTCGTTGATCCTTCTCCTACAATCAGTCACCATAATCAACAATAAATAATAATACATTGCCTCGTAAGTTTCATAACAAATAGCACAGCTCTCATTCTTTATTTGACCAATACTTTTTTCTTGACAGACATATAGATCAGTCACAATAAATAAAAAACCTGCTTTTGCAAACTTTGACCATTGTTTACACACACAGTGCTTCCGACGCCATGGTCTTAAAAATATAGGCTTTAGTGCTACATGCTAGCACTAAAAGAATCCGAAGTCAAATTTCAGGTATCATTGATCTCCCCATTTTGGGGAGGGCGCATGGACTAGTTCTTATTTCTAAAAAAACGAGGATCGATGATGGGAACAGTTTTGAAGTTATATGAGTCGCGGTGCAGTGCTTGCTTCATATGAAATCAGCGTGCAAGCCATTTTTTTATAAAGAAAATTGCAGAGCCCAAATTTTAGGACCTAGG
>JAWWEA010000003.1:53836900-53847958 GCA_035222095.1 Andricus quercuspetiolicola | reverse complement strand
CCTCAACAATAAATTGTGTAGAAATTGTTGATGTACGTTGTTGGCACACAATGGTGGCTCTCATTTGTGAATTTTATAAAATCTTCGTGCAATGGAGTTATTATCGAACCTGATCGATTGAAACGTGTATTCCACAAAACTTATTATTGATGGTCAATATAATGCCCCAACGATTATTACGGATGATATAAGAGAAGATAAACGAAAAAGGGAAAGCGGATTTTTCAACAAAATCCTGGAAGAAGATGGTGATATCCTTTCAAATCTCAAGAAATGGTACAAAGTAAGTGGCACCCTAGCTAAAAATTCCAACCAGAGTATTTTTCTTCTTCGATGTTTCAATCGATCAGGTTCGATAATAACTCCGTTGCTCGAAGATTTAATAAAATTCACTGATGAAGCCCCCCAGTGTATGCCGAAACGTTTGAAACAACTTAATTATTTTCAAATTCACCTAACCCTAAATCCAACAACGTATATCAACAATTTCTACAAAATTTATTACTGAGGATCAATCCCCCAGCGATTAGTATTGAATAATATATAGAGTATTATCATCGTATAATCTGTAATCCTAATTTACCACCATAATCTTAATTAGATGCTCTTACCCCTAATTGCATAATCAACATGATTCAATGCACCGGAAGCCCTATATCTAAGGAATAATTTGCCAAATCGATCAGATTTTTTCTGACTGTTTCACCCTCTCTGTCACAGATTCGGAAGCTAACGTCTTTAAGGCGTCCCCAGTGTCTATAAATTTAATCCGACGCCTTTATCGGCAGACATTAGTATAACCCTCCAAAGGCCGTTAGGCCTCATACATATATATGAATACATATGTATATATACCTCCCATCCAAACCACGTCCCTCGTGATTTGGTCAACCTTGCGGTATGTATACACATGCACGCCCACACACATTCACAAATACGTTCGTGTACAGACGCGTAACCTATCGAGGGTCGCGAGTATAATTACGGTCGTACTTGGCGAGTTTGCGACAAATTACCGCGAAGGGAGGAACCCTCGAGAAAAACAAAGGGAATTTCATCTAATATGAACTGGATCACGTAGAAACCCCCTTTCGCATAATTTCGTGCAAGCATACAACACGCACCTTCCACGTTTGAAAAAATAACCCCATACCAAATTTTAGTGATATCAATCCAAAAGAGATAATACATTTATTTTTTCACGTAGAAAAGAAGAAACAATCTTTTTATAAGAAACGTTATATTTTTGGAAAATGGTGAATGATTTATTAATGATTGCTGCCGTTAGAGAATTTTTTTAAATTGGATATACGCAGTCAAGTAGGTCGCTCAAAATGTTTTCACGGTGATATAAGAAAGTCCGACAAAAAAAATTTGTTAAATAAATCATTTTTGTATGGTCCATTTCAAAGTTTTTTTTTTAATCTGCTGCGCCACAATGTCAGCGATTTATCTCATTTTTTCCTAATAACAGGTATGTAAAAACCAAGTATTAGATTTTTCGAATCAGAAATTTAAGTTATTTTTTTTAAATTTGATATTTTCGTCAATTTTACTTTTCTTTTCAAACCTTCATGAAAAATTATGAATTAATAACTTTGATGTTTCTCTGGGTCATGATCATGTGACCAGCGGCAAGTCACATGAATGATTTCAAATCAAAAGTTTAAATATGAAAAAGGGTTAGAGAGAAAATGAAGAGCCAAAATCTGTTGTATGTGTCGATTAGAATACATTATTTTTCGGCTTTAAACCCTCACATTCTTTACATCCCTCATTTCTCCTACTTCCTACTACCTCATTTTCCTTACTTCTCCTTTCTCTACTTCTCCTTTCTCTACTTTCCCTCCCCTCACATTCCACACTTTCAATCCCATGACTTCCCTTATTTCTCCATCCTCCCCGAGTCAAAATTTTGGTCCTATTTTGAACCTGCAATTTTAGGACTTAAGTAGGTTGAAGAAGGATCTATACAGGGCTTATTTATATACAGTTGAGGTCCTATTTTGGTCCTCCTAAGTCCTGCATATTTCCACTTTCAGCACTTTTAGGTCTAAAACAGGACTAATGGCGAGGACCTATTATGGACCTGCCAGGTCCTATCCCGAGTCAAATTTTTGGTCCTAGTTTGAACCTGAAATTATAGGACTTGAGTAGGTTTAAGAAGGACCTATACAGGGCTTATTTATGTACGACTGAGGTCCTGCTTCAGTCCTCCTAAGTCCTATTGTGCCTGAAACGGAAAATTTTGGATACCAATGGGCCCCCATGAAGATTTTCTTAGTGGATTAGTATATGTAATGGCTTTGCGAAGCCCTTCACCTGGGATGATTACTAGAAAGATTGATCAGCGACCCGTGTCGGAGTGGTATTGTAGGACGAGTGTATCGTTTGGATAAGCAAAAGACGACTTCTAGATTGATCTAAAACCTATCCCTTCTCCTACACATCCTTTACTTACCCATAACATATAAAGTCCTTGATCCCCGGTAGTATAACTAGGCTAGAACTAAAGATGTTATCCTTATCACGAAAGGGATTCGGCCTAATTGTATGATAATGATAACATTTATAATAATGTTTTAATAAAAATAATTTGAATTTGAAAATAAGAGAAAAAATAATGAAATAATAATTATAATAATAAGCACAGAAGTCTTCAAATGGTTATCGAATATACTACAAGTAATTAAAAAAGAACACTTTATTTTATTAAAAAAGGATATACAAGTTCTTATCTCATTATTTTTTGTTCTTCAGAGCTCCATCAGTTCCCATCTATCAATCCTTGAATCGGGATTCGCAGAAGCTGATGAGCCAGGAATATCATTTGTAGTATTCCATGAACCATTCCATGTTTCTAAGTGAATATTTTTTTTTAGTTTTATTTTATGTTTAACTGTTTCGATAAGGATAAGTTAAAGATATTCCAATATTTACCTTTGGCACTTTCAAGATGTCCTGGATAATTTTGTGCATCAAATGTAGCGGAATATCCCGCCGTGTCCTCACTCTCTTTTTCAGAAGGTTGGGGTTTTCGCACTGCTTCTCTCTCATCTGAAATAAATATTTAGTTTATTAGGATTTATTCTATTTTATATGAGACTTAATATATAAAGCAGTCCGCAATTCATATTTAAATTTAGTTTTTCATACGTACATGAACCAGATGGTAGTTTTGAGGATGTTTTGTTTTGGTACTGCCTCTTATTTGAAGCACATTTATTAATATATTTAATAAAATCTTTCCGGCTCACTCTTCCGCTTGCTGCTCGATTGGCCCACTCTGCAAAGATGAAATTGTAACAGAAGAAATAAAAGTTAAGACAGGGCTGCTATAGCATAATTTGCTTTCAAAAAGTTTTGAAATTGAATTACTTCAAAAGTGGTATCTAAAACTAGGAATAAATGCAACCGTCCAAAAGTTACAATGTGGTAACCAAGGTTAAAAAGATGTAAAGTAATGTAACTTACCGAATAGTCCCTTGAATAGGAGGTGATGGATTGCCGGTCGTGCGCCTCGCAATCCCGACGCTGAGTGGTTTGCCAGGGTATTTCCGTAAATTTCTATCAAAGCTTCTTTTACTATAACTCTCCAATCCGTTTTGCCACCTCGTTCAGCTGTTAGGTTGATGTAAGCAATTTTGTCTTTATTTAAATAAAAACCACACGATGGTGATATTTCCTCCTGTGATGGAATCAAAACAAAGAATAGGTAAATAATTAAGAGTAATCAAGTCTAAATTTAAGGGATTACTATTTTGGTAACATTTTTTGAAGATTATGAATATAAATACGGTTCTTACCATATCTGATGCAGGCTGTACGTATTTTTCAGGAACCTAAAGAAAGAAAATAATTAAATTATAGAAATGAGGTATTAAACGAATTTAGAATAAAGCTTTTCATTATTTTCGATCTGAACGATTCAAAATGTTTCAACCAATATATGGTTTCTTTTTACCTTGAAGACTTTTTTGGTTTTTTTGTCAACACCGTGCCTTGTTCTATACGAATGTTGCATTGCCGCAAGCAATAATTTTTGAAAAGTAATATCTCTTTTCGTCACTGTAAAAATAAATTATTCCAATGAGTTCAGCGTTACAGAATTTATAAAAGTAACCGTTTCTCAGTTTTACGAAACACATTTAATGAAGACCGTAAGACCTACAAAAAATTACTCACGCATATTCACATTGACGGTCGAAGAAAGTCTTGATTTGATTCTTATTAATAATTTGCTTATATTGTTTTACTATAATTATATTCCCAATAAGGCTTTTGTCCATTTTTTCAGTCACGGTGACTTACATTTCTGTGAATATTTAGTAATTTTAAGAAACCTCTCGTAATTTTAAGATAAAGCTTCTGAAGCTAAAAAAATGTAGATTTACTTCAGGAGTTACTGAATTTTGTTTTTAGCGACCCAATTTCGTAAAATTCAGTTACTTTAGTAACTTAAATATGATGGATCTTTCCGAACTTTTTTAGCAGAGTAACTTCAGATTTAGAGAAAACTTACCTTTCCCTGGAATAGTTGCAGCCATAGCTCGAGCTGCCGCTTTGAAATTATCTGACATTTCATCATCGTCAGATGAGAGGGAGCCGCTACTTTCTTCTGAATCCTCTTCATCTGAAAGTTCATTTTCATATCCTGACACTTTTTTCTTGCCAGCATTGTGGTACCTCCCATTGTGGGTTGAAAAAGAACTCTGGTGCTCATATAAGGATCCTTGGCCATACCTTCTGATTGGAACTGCAGTATTTTCTTCAGTATCAATCAACTGGATCGGAGGAACGTTCAAATTTCGTGATTCTTGCTCTTCATGTGATAATTCACGGAAACCAGAGTTCACTGATTTTTTAAAAACGTTTCCTTCAGCGCCATGCATATGTGTGGCATTGAAAGCGTTTCCCTGTTCAATACATGAAGGTCGAAAAAAACTATCCCTGATTAAATTTTCATTATTTTGTCCAGTGCCTTGGACTATTTTTCTCTGCTGGTCATCTGATTGGGGATTGAAATCAGTGCTCACTGAACTATCAGTATTTTGTCTAATGCCATACAGGTCAGGATAAGCGTTGAAAGTTTGTTTGAGGTGGTTGTCTACTGAGGACTGATTGTAAGCAGGTTTGGTTGAATAATGGGGAACAATTGAATCATCTTCTTGAATCGATTTTGCCAATTTTCCTTTCTGTGATTTCCGTACACTTTTTTGAATTTTTTTGAATTGTGCAGCATCCTTTTGTTCCTGTATGACTTTCTCGTAAAAAATTTGTCTTCCTGGTTCGTTAATCTCTCCATTATCGTTCACAGGAATCTTTTCTAATTCTTCTTTATTATCTAAAAAATGATGTATCTCCATGTGCATAACGGTAATCACGAAACTTCATTAGTTTTAATTTATAAAATACTTATGTAGTGAAGGCCTTTTCCGTTTTTTTTTTGATGTTTTTATTTAAATAAATATTACCGACCTGTTTCGACTCGGATCCGAGTCCTTTTCAAGGCGGAGTTCTTATTGTTAACGGAAATGATAAAAGTTTCAATTGTAGATTGTACATAGTTGTTACGTATAAATGTGTTTGAAAATGTTTTTAAACTTTTCTAATTTCCGTTAACAATAAGAGCTACGCTTTGAAAAGGACTCGGATCCGAGTCGAAACATGTCGGCAATATTTATTGAGGTAAAAACATCAAAAGACCGAAAAAGGCCTACACTACATTAATATTCTAAAATGAAGGATAAAACTAAAACTTTTGATTAATAAATGTCATTAATCCTATTCAATGTTTGTTGCGTAAAAGTCGTTGTATGACTTTCAAATTAAAGGGCCACCGACAGGCATTAGACATTTATCTTTGCTCGTATTCAAAATGATCAAAACGAGAAGAGGTTTATAAAATAAGGCGTATTCAATAGCGTTTCGGAAAAAATGGGATTCTTTTGAAATGAATAGCATTGATTATAGTAGCTTCTACGCCAGGTACGTATAAAAAATGGCATTAAAACGCACGATTTTTTTAAAGGCATTATATCCATTTCAACCCGTAGCCATATTCATCTATTCATCTGGCATCTTATTCAGTCATATTTATGAAAAAAATTATATTTGCATGCTTAAATCAATCACAATAAATATATAACCTATAAGCGTACTTCTTGACGCGAATTTAAAACATTGACCAAAAATGAAATTGAAAGCAGACGTCAGTTAATAATTTAATGTCATGGTAGGCAGGTACGTATGGTATTTTGATAACCATTCACTTTCAATAATCAAATGATATAATTCAATAATCATTCACTGTAAATGAGGTGAGTGTTAATAAATTACAAAATATTCTTGCAATTAGATTTCATTATCAGTATTAATAATTGCTTCAAATTTTGTAACGTAATTAGTTCTGTCACATTGCATTGTACAAGTGTACGTTATGGAAAATTTATGTTTATCTGCTTCTATGAATTCATCCATGATGTTCATATTTATACAGAAATACTTTATATATGACAATATTTTATACATAACACTATTTTAAAGAAACTTTATTGTGAACACCAAACGCACAATTAACTATTTCAATTATTTGAAACAGTGAATAAGAAAAAATATTTGAAATTCGCGCCAACAAGTATGCTTATAGGTTATGTTAAAAATTTAACTATTTGGTTAGTCATCTTTTTTGCTGGAAAATTCAACTGTTTTGTTAAAAAGTCGTCCTTTTGGATTGAATATTCATCTTTTGTGGTATAAAAGTCATCTTTCTTGGTTGAAAATTAACATTTAAAATCAATTACTACGTTACATTCGAGGGGGGGGGGGAATACGGTTGTCAACGAAGGGGGATAGGGGGACAAAAATAGCCCCAAATTGGTAACATAGTTTATGGAGGCCCTTCAAAAGCTTCAGAGTTGAAATTAATACGTTTAAATTCATAACATACACTTATCAAAGTTTAGCTCGTGCCCATTGCCTTTAAAGTTCGTGCACGTTATATTGGCGTGGCGTCGCGTGGTGTTAGCCACTCCGTAAAATAAAATCCAATAAAATTGTATCAGTATATCATAGAAAACACAAGAAATTTTCCATTTTAGATGACCAATTATAAGCCTTTGATGAAAATAAGATACTTACCACTTATAGCAAGAATTTTTGCTTCACAGCGAACTTTTTTACCACTTTGATGATCCACCCATGTAAGCGTCGTAATGCTGTTAATATTCTGTGCATGTTTGGGGAAATTTGATAATCCAATGACGTCCTTATAGGCACTATTTAACCACCAAATTAAGGCGAACTTTTTTCTTCCACGTCCCATAGTATTTTTTGGTAACAAATAATTTTTCACTGAAGCACAAAATGCGAAGCTGCGACGTAAATCAGCAAACATAAAATGTCAGCCGTCTCAGTTTCACCCAACTGGCTGGC
The DNA here is from genome assembly GCA_035222095.1 of Andricus quercuspetiolicola. Lineage (NCBI taxonomy): Eukaryota > Metazoa > Arthropoda > Insecta > Hymenoptera > Cynipidae > Andricus > Andricus quercuspetiolicola. Next base: position 53,840,524 of record JAWWEA010000003.1, on the reverse strand, counting down.
TCTGACGTCAGAGACTGCCTATTGGTTCCCAAGAACCAATAGAAGCCTCGAATCAATCCGAGATTACGAAAATACAAAATTCCGTGTCATAATATTAATAATAATAATGAACAAAATAATAAGTAATTGAAAGATATAACATTAATAGTAATATTAATTTGTTAATAAAATGTTGAACAATGAAACTGTGATATAAATAATATCTCATTATTTCTAAATCTCCAAAGTGTAAGCGGCCAATGAGCGTCGTCTTTATCAGTTGGTAACGTCGACCTCTACCTCATGAATGAAACGGTAACAAGTCCGAGCATTATAACCTCAAAAATTGTCAAAAATTCATTTTTTGATAAGAGCATAAAGTGAGTTTATATTGTGTGAGTGGAAATTTGTACAATATGTCAAAGAAAGCTCTTCATGAAGTTGGTGCGCGTCGAAGAAGAGATCGATTACGCTTACTCGAAAATTTTGAAATGCACGAGCATGAGGAACATAATGTAAACGCTCCTAACATAGAATTTGACCCAAGACCTTTATCGCCAGAAGAATTGTAAGTATTTGTTAAGTTACTGTGAAATTGTTATTAATTCTGAGTTTTAATTTGTTTTAAATTGTATTGAAAGGTTATTTTGGAGAAAGCTTGATGCTCAAATTTGTTTAAACAACTAGTTTTTCGTGCACAAATCATTTTTGACTTGTGCATTAGCTACCTATAAATAAACTAATCGTTAATATTATAAGCATATTTACTAATATTACATCAATTTTTAGGCATATTGACCACGGTGTACTGCAAGCAGAAATTGCAGTGGGAAATCGGAATGAACCTGGGTAAATAATACAATTGTCGGTGTAGGGTGAGCTATGCAAAATTGTTTTCATGTCGAAAAATAATTTTTTAAATCTCACATGTCTATTATTCATAATTCCTCGACCAAATTTCGTCCAGTTGTGCTTAAGGAGGTAGTCTGCCATTTTCAATGACTTTTTTCAAACATTTTTTTCTCATAGTAAAACTAATTTATGAATATGAAACTCTTCGTACATAAAAGAAGAGGTTTGAAGGCAGTACAGCTTTTTTTTAAATATAAATATCGCTGGTACGGCAGCCTGAAGTTATCCCTGTTTGAATCTGGCTGACACGATATCTCGACTTCGGGCTATCCGAAATAGAAAATGTTGTGAAATTAGTGAAATATGAACTTGTAGCTATAGTGTGAACTAGGATAATTCACATGCGATAACATAAAACAAAATGTCGGACTCTTGAAATTTGCGACTCTTTTTAACTTAAACTGTTTAAACAATAGACTAAATATTAATGAAAATTTATAATGCTAGTTCATGCTGAAGCTATAAATGTGTAGAATAAGTGTACCAAATTTGAGCTTGATGGGTGCAAAAATTTTTTCTCTAGAATGTCAGCCAGGTCACAAAACGTCGTTTGGAGAAAAACGCGATTTACGTTTTTTCTTCGACCGTATACCAGAAATACCATATTTCTACAGTTCTCGAGCATTCTGGCCTAAATAACACTTTCTATAGTCATTCAACATATATTTACTACACAAATCTGTACATTTTAGAAAATCGACTTTTCGCGAAAAAAATGGCAGACTGCCCCCTTAATGTTGTCGCGAATATTGGCATCAAAAGCTTTACATGAAACTTATTTCCATAATCTAATAAATTCAAATGGTCTACTCTTAAAAGTGACCTACTCTTGCATAGTTTACCCTAACATTGCAACTACTTCGGAATTGCTAATGGAAGAATCTTCTTTTTACAGACACGTAATAAATTCTGATATTGACACAAGTGAAGGAACTTCAGACGGGTCACATGAAGACATTGGATCAAGTGGAGACAGTGAAGAAAGCAGCAATTATTACGACAGTTCATCAGAAAGTGGAGATGAGTATGCTGAAATCTTTCCTGACAATGAGGATAATTTCAATCAACAGCCCCTGTACCGAGGAGCTCCGATAAATGTTATGGAGAGTATGTTATTAATTTTAACAATCTTACTGCATCATAACGTTTCTATGTCGTGTCTTTCTGATATTATAACTGTTATAAACTTCCATTGCTTGAGTCAAGATTTGAAGAAAAATAGTTTATATAAATTCCGAAAATACTTTCTTCTCGATGGAGAAACCGATATGAAAAAACATTATTATTGTGGCACTTGCATACGAGAATTAAGATCAAACGACGATATTTGTCCCATCTGTCCGAATAAGAAAATTTGTTATTTCGTTCAATTACCATTTCTTGAACAATTGAAAGAAATGTATAAAAGAAACAATTTTTATAACAGCCTACAGCATCGGTTTCATAGGCCTAGGCATCCACCAGGTATTATAACAGACATTTATGAAAGCGATCTGTATCGGTCATGGATTGACAATGGTTTTCGGTCAAATCCGAAAAACATTTCTCTTTCATGGTACACAGATGGAATCCCAATTTTTAAATCGTCTAAAATCAGTGTCTGGCCCATTTACTTAACAATCAATGAGTTTCCCTTCGGAAGTAGAAAAAAAAAGGAAAAATACTCTACTTAATGGATTATGGCATGGTAATGCAAAGACAGATATGAATAGATTTCTTTATAGTTTGCGTTCAAACTTCAAACAACTTCCCGATGGTATTGATATACACATACCCTGTAATAATGTCACAATAAGCGTAAGAGAAGTTCTCCTGACGGGAACTTGCGATACACCAGCTAGGTGTGAATGTTTAAATTTCTCAGACTTCAACGGCGCTCACGGTTGTTCATTTTGTTTGTGTAAGAGTGAAAATATTCCTTTAGAGACACAAGGCCATCATGTTCGAGCATTTCCCTATCTAAATAATATCGTGTTTAGAACTTTAGAAAATACAGAAACATTTGCTCGCACTGCTACTGAGGATCTTGCGGTAATGGGCGTTAATGACTCTTCAGCTTTGTCCAAATTACTGCCTGATTTCGTGCAAGGTATGGGACTTGACAGAATGCATGGTGTTGATAACGGTGTCGTGAAAAAGGCACTGACTTTACTATTGAGCGTTGAAAATCGTTTACAACCTTTTTCATTATATGCCTTCATTGATATTATTAATAACCGTCTCACTTCGATCAAACCTCCCAAATTTGTCCATCGCATGCCAAGCTTTATTACTGATTTAGATCATTGGAAAGCTTCGGAATTAAAAATGTGGTTCTTTTATTATTCTCTCCCTGTTCTTCAAGGCATTCTTAGACAAGATTATTTTCACCAATATCTTCTGTTAGTAACAGCTATGTCAATTCTCAGTTCTGATATAATTACACCTCAAATGATCGAAGTAGGTCGCGATTTCTTGCATAAGTATGTTAAGGAGTTTGGAACTTTATACGGAGTACGGTACGTTCAATGAATGTACATCAGTTGTTACATTTTCCTGATATCGTGCAAAGAATTGGACCATTATAGCACAGAAAAAACAGAAGATAAACTTTACATCGATTTCCGACTAAAGATTCGCTGCAACAAAAATTAACCTTGTCGAATAAACTTTACACGAAACTGAGATAATCTCGTGTTTTTAAACTGTCCGGGAATAATTTTTCAGTGAAAAAGCGTCGTCTGCTATGTAGTT
>JAWWEA010000003.1:53556404-53567072 GCA_035222095.1 Andricus quercuspetiolicola | reverse complement strand
TTTATGAACGATTTGTATGAACTCTGAGGACAATTCTACGAAACATAAAATTGAACTTAAAGATCCCGAGCTGCATGGCAAATTAACTGATGTTTTCTCTAAATACGCCAACAATGCAGCGAAATTTTCAGTCTCCGCGTCAGGTCAAGTAAACGAAAGTCTCAATAATATGATGGCACACAAGGCTCCTAAAAATTGTTCCTATAGTCTCAGTGAGTCGGCTGATTACCGATTAGCTAGTGCAGTGTGTACGAAGAACGAAGGAGAAATCCACCTTCTGAGCGTTCAAAAAAAACTGTCTGTATCGCCTGGCATGTACACTGCAAGATTTGCAAAGCGACTCAACAAAATTAGAAAATCAAGAGCAATGAAAGCAAAACTACCACTCACTAAAAGCCGTAGAAATCTATTAATCAAAATAAAAGAAGCAGAAAGAAAATCAACCGAAAAAAGTGAGGGAACTACATACAAATCTAATTGCGGTATGATGATGACTATGCACACACCTACTTCCATCGATCTACAACTCCTCGCTCCTAAATTTTCCAGTATTTCAATAACCCCTGATAATTGCAATATCGTTTATTTCGATTTAGAGACTTCAGGGTTTAAAAAGAGCGATGATATCCTCCAAATCGCTGCTAAATTTGAAAGCCGTACGTTCAGTGTATATTTGAATCCTTCTGGACCTATAGACTTAGAAGCATCGCAAGTCACTGGATTGAGAAATATTGATGGACAACTGTATTATCATGGCGAACGAGTTTCTTCTATTCCTGCTGTGGACGCTTTGAAATCATTTGCAGAGTTTTTAAACTTGTCATCAAAACCATGTATTCTTGTAGCTCATAATGCGCCATTTGACAGCTCTCGTTTGCTTCGTTATATTTTGGAGAATGATATGACCAACAGCTTCCTCAACATTGTTGGATTTTCAGATACCCTAACCTTATTTAAGAGATCTTTTCCTGAAAGAAAAGAAGGCAAAAATTTGTTCAAGTTACAAACATTAGCTCAAGATCTGTTGAAATTGGACGCATCTGAAAAATTTCATGAAGCCTTATATGACGCGGAAATTTTAGAGAAATTAACTGCTGCTTTTATACCGAAGAAAGACTTATGTAAAGTCTGTAAAACTTTTAAACAATTGGTGCTGACCAAAATAGCATTACCAAGTTTGAAGGTTCTAAAACCTATTGTATCTGACAGTATGTTGAGAAAAATTGCTGCCGAAGGAATCGATTATAAATTCTTAAAACAAGTCTTTATGGAAAATGGTGAAAAGGGAGTTGCAAATTTATTATCAGAGGAAAACATTTCAAAAAAACCACGAGTTACCAAATCAAAGGAGATAATAAATAGTATAATTAATTTTGTGAAAAGTGAAAAATAATGTATTAGATATTCAATACTGTTATTGAACTTTATTAGTTAATCCCGTTAATATTATTGATAAATAAGAAATTCTGGTACAAAAGTTAATGTTACCAAAGTATAGAAGATTGCATTTATAATGTAATTTTTTTAATCAAAAAGTAATCTGCTGTCCAAAGGTACTACATTTATTGTTTTATATTAAGAGTTTATCGTGCTTACATAAAGTATTTAATAATGCTTATTTCGTTTTATTGGCAGATTTTATACTTTAGTTAAAATGCCATATATGTTAGTGTATAATGAATAAATTTTTTAGCTAAAAGAAATTTCGTATTTTACATTCCACTCCTTTACTAACACGAATTATCGCAAATGATTTTCGATGCATTTAGGAATATGTTGACGGTTCAAAGGGCCTGCACTAGGGTGAGGCGAAAGAAAAAAAAATTTCTGGTCATCGATTAATAATAGAAAAAAATTGTTACTTCTTGATGATCTGAATATACTCTACATTTTTTTTAATCGATGAATATCTTTTACCTCCTCGAACCTATTGAAAATGAAAAAAATTGAATTTAAATATATATGAAAAAATGAATTCTTAGTCACCAATTTTTTTGTAGATGAAGAATTATATGCCTGGAGAATTTGAAGTACCTATTTGATATTAAAAAAATGTGAAAAATTAAAAATAGTACATTTTTTTCAATTTGAATGTTATTTTTATCGAATTCCACGCAAAAAATTACTTTAAAAATAAATTACAAGAAGGAAATGAATTATTTATTAATTATTATTAATTAGAATTTTTGAGTAAAATCCGACTTGTTTCGGAAATGAAGCATCTCAGCTCTTGATTGAAATAAGGGTCTTATGCCACGGAAACTTATTATCATGGAAACCACACAACGATACAAATTTTTCTTGAAGGTGCGCGAGACTTAACAAAGATAAAATTCAAATTAAAAAAAAAAATTTCATTTTTTATATATTTTTAATATCAAATGGGTACCTTCATAAATTTTTAGGCATATACTTCTACATACATAAGAAAATTGATGACTGTAAGAATTAATTAATTTCTTCATATATTTTGCACATAAATTAAATTTTTTCCATTTTCAAAACGCTTTAGGAGGTAAACGATGTTAATCGATTTAAAAAAAATAATAACAGCATTATCAGCTCATCAAGAACTTACAATTTTTTACTATTAGAAATCGATCGCACGAAATTCACTGTTGCTCGGCTCACTCTAGTCTACATACGTGGATTTGACAAGCGCCTTGATCAGCAAGGCAAACAGTGTTGCCAAATTGTCAGTACTTCCTTGCACTATATTTCTTGCGCGAATAAAAATATTGTTCTTTGGACAGTTCAATCTCTTATACTAAACTCAAGAAAAAACTGAAATTTTTGTGAAATTTTTGTATTGTATTCTTCTATGCATCTCTAGTTTTTAACCTAAATGGTAAGAACCGTTTAGACACTACAATTAAAAGTGTGCAAATTTAGCTCGTTTTCTATATGGGACCCATGTAAAAGGTACTGTCTTCGGTAGATAATATCTGCCTTCACAGACTCAACATTGAGTTAAAAACTGCAAGGTCTTTGCATAATAATATCCTGTATGTGTTGAGAAAATTTGAGAAAATTCCTAAGAAAAGTGAAATCTCGCGTGAACTACATTAAATTGTTTTTTCATGTGCTTATCATATTTTCGCACCTTTTGCTAATCTCTCTGCTGCGCAAAATACTTTGCTGCGACTACAGAGTGCAGTATCCTGTGTTTCTTTCATAATATCTTCAATTGGAGATGCCCAATTCTAACATGGCTTCATTTTATTCCGTTTATCAAGATCAATAAGGCTATAATAACAAATCCTTGCAAGCCTGTCTTTTGGCATTTTAGAATTTTCACAACCAGCTCGTAGCTCCTTTGATTACACTTAATTTTAATGTTTTTATACCTGCTTCTTGAAATACAAGATTGTTTTGTGTATTTTTTGACACCTATAGTGTCTTTTACAATATCGTGTTTGCACTCGTTCGATTTGGTCTACGTACCGTAGAGCCCATGTTTTGGAACCGTATAAAGTTTTTGCGTTTACAATAGAGTTTAATGGTTTAATGTTGGCATCCCATGACAGATTATTACAAGTATATAGAATTTTTTGAATCTTCAGCATCGCTGTTAATCCTTCTCGGATGAAAAATTCTGCCGCTTGGCAAAACTTTCCACTAATTTCCACTAATTTTGATTCCTACCCTAGAAAATGTATCATTTCAGTAAAGGCTAACGGTAAGAGCTTATGGAACTTCCGGTCTCGGTGGATTATTTTACGTGTAACGAAAGTTTTAAAATATGTTCTTTCAATTTATATGTATCACATACATTTGTGATAAAAGATAAGTTTGGCACGTGTAAATAAATAATTCTCTTCTTTACGATATAAATTTCGAAAATGTATATTAGGGCAGAGTGAAAATTATCTTAGTCGAATTGTTTGAGCTGAGCGACTAGATATTTACATAATTTATAAGAATTATTAAGAAAAAAAAAAATAAGAAAAACAAAATTGTACGTATAATCTTTGTACACTAATGATGCACTACCGTACGCACGCTACTTGCGAATATCCTGCAAAAACCCATTCTTTGACCTCCGATATCTCGAAAATTGTTCATTTTTTGACTTTGTGCCGAGCAGAATTTTTGATCAGGACATTGCGGACAATCGCATATAAAAAAACTAGCGAAATCCACTGAGACTGCAAATACCATAAGCTCTTACCGGGGTCTATTATACTATTTGAATTCATATTATGTATTTGTATTGTAACAAATGTGATTTTATTGTCTTGTTGTTATAAATAAATAAATTGTGCATCCTATCAAAAAAGATAATGTTCATTATTATTTTGTTGCACTTTGAGTCATTTTTTTAAAACTTAATTTGTTTATTTTTAAGGTTATCTTTTACGATTCAGACAAAAAATACGCATGCTATCGAAAAATAATTTATAACAAATTTTCAGATCGCTTTTAAGTGAACAACTACTGTTTATTTATTTTTTTGGACATCGTGTTTTCTTTTCAAAAATGTAACTTTTTTATTTTCAATGTTATTCTCCACGATTAAAACAAAAACTGTGCAGCCTATCAAGAAATGAATTGTGAAAAATTTGTCGATCTGTTTGGGTGCACAGTTTTTGATTATTTATATATTTTGCTAGCTTGTGCTGGTTAACGAATTTGATCTTTGTTTTTGGTCCCTAAAAACGCGTGCTAAACCAAAATCCAATCCGATTCGTCTTTCAAAAATTATCTGGTATACAGATAACGATGACAACGGCAACGACAACGAGGACAGATAGGCAAACATCATCGTAAAACCTGTTTTTTTATTGCTTTTTTTTTATTGCGGGGGTGTCGAAACAAGGACATCTAAAGAAGTCCGCGACAGTCAGTTTTAAAATAAAGCTAATACCTTCTCATTATTAAAATGTGAAAATTAGAATTTTTGATTCTTCAATCAAATTTAAAAAGTCATGATAACCTTGTAGGGCTTTCAAAACGCAATATTTTACTTTTCTTGTCCTTTTTTTCATATCGTGCGCTGTTTGGCTTAAAATTTTCATTTCTGTTTCTTTTTTGGATTCTGAAAATGCTATAGGCGAAACCACTCTACAGTAAATAGAAAAAAATTCAACAGCATTTAACTGCATCAGTTTGCAAAAGTAAAGACCGGTTTTCGTTTTTAAATAAAGCTTACGTATTCAGTAGAGTATTCATATTGAAAAAAAATATCAGAAAAGTAATCAATAAGCTGTATGAAACATTTTCATTAGACCTGGTCAGGCATACGATTTTGACACCTTTATCCATCAATAGATAATCATTCCTGGTATTGCTCCTGGGCATGACAGAATATTCAATTTTCGATAATTATCATTCATCATTAGTATACTCACAATTAAAGAAGCTTTGGTGGCTCAGACGATAATGTGTCAGAATTCCATGCAGGAGGTCTGGGGTTCGATCCCTGAGCTGGTAACAGTGGAAATTTTTCTATTTATTTCACCGAAGCTTCGGTGGTTCGGAACCCACCTTAAACTGTAGGTCCTCTCAGAAAAGACTGGTTACATACCATAGATTAAAAGGACTCCATGTTGGGGCCTAACCGTGGGGGTCACTAGTTGATTTGGTAGTATTTGAGGGATCGCTCTGTCCACCCTAACCTGCTAGGGAGGCTGCCGCATGGCAGAGTGGATGAGGATCCCTTTGCTTGTAACAAAGTAGGACGTCATTTGCTGTGCGATAGGTAAGCCTGGTACCTGAGAGGTATATTCTCAAAACGTTGGTAACAAAGAAACCCACCGAGATCCAAAAACACTCGGTGAAGATTGGCCGGATTCGAAGTGCTGCCTTGAGAATAAATACGGATGTGGCACAATAGGCTTCATAGCTTGAGCGCCAGGGTGGGAACACAAGAGGGCACAGCACCAGAGTGGGAACTCATGAAAGAACCACTCGTCCACATTAAAACTAACTACCTATACTACAATTAAAATCAGCTTATTGAGTGAATAATAGTTGAAACTACGATTATTTTTTAAAAATCAGAAAAGTTTGAATCATTGATATTTTTTTATCTCTGATATTTCGTGAAATTGGTACGATTGATACGAGATGTTTAGTCTTCATACCATTTAACCTGACTTATGATGACAGAAAAGTGTAGAATTTTCACATACCTTAATCATAAAAATGATATCTTTTCCGAAAGACTCCTTAAAAACATAAATAAACTTTATGTGCTTTTAAATAATTAATAAATTACACTGTTCTATTAGTTAATCATTTACAATAACTTAAGGGGTAGCATCTATGTAGGGGGCTGTTTTTGAAGGTCATTTTTAAGATTTTTTTTAAAGAGATATAATATTCCAACCAAAATCCAAGAAGACAAGTTTATTACACATATTATAGGGAACATAAATTAATTTTTTATAAATATTCAAAAACAAAATGGCGCCTTTAGCGGACCCAGAGTACCGCTACTTTTTTTTCAAAGGCCTCCACGGCCACCAACTTTTTCTCGCCAATATTTGCCTAAAAGAAAAAAATAAAATTTTTTCTTAACGATGGAATGAAAAGCTAAGGTCTCACGTAGGATTTTTTAAAAATATCAATTTTTCACAAAATTGTGCATTTTTAAACAAAAAAATTTTTTTGTTTTAAATCGGCGAAAATCTTTTATAAAAAAAAAAGTTTTCATTTTATCGAAAAAATCGTACGTGAGACGTTGGATGATAATGTTTTAAAGATTCTGTCAAAATTTTAAATTAATTAGATAAAAACGGACGAAGTAATCGTGGTGGCCGATTGGAAAAAAGCGGTTTCGAGAAAAACGCGTTTAAAGTTTAAAAACTGCAAGAATACCGCTGGGGGGCCATGCGCTCGACAGCTGTAACTCGGTGAAATTTTTTTTTTGAGAAATCGTTTTGGGACATTGTTTTCGACATAATTACGTACCAATTTAGCTTGAAAAAATCGATTTTTTGAAATTTTTACATAGATGTTACCCCTTAATTAAAAAACTTCACGTAACAAAATAAACAAACACAACCTTTAACTTAAAACAACTGCGAGACAGTCGCAGAGCTGCCAATTTTTACTGCTACATTTTTCTTAATTTTCCGATTATCTACTGCTCGTTATCTACTGTTGAAAACTGTAGTGTCCAATAAAAAATCTTCAAATAATCATAAATATTCAAAAAGAACGCTCTGTATCAATAAACATTGTTAATTAAACTTCAAGCTTTGATTCAAATGTATAAACATGCCATAAAAATGTTGCATCAAGTTAAAATGTATGAATAAAGAGAAGGCGAAATTTTTTTTTCGGGTTGAAGCTTAAATTTTTGCTCTCACAAGGTAAATAATTGCAAAATTTTAATAAGACTTTGTTAGAAAACATAGAATCCTTGATGAATTGTTATACTATCAAAATCAATGAACATTTTTTGTCAGTTTTCCAGTCAATTAAGGTTATTTACTATAAACCATTATCTACTGTAGGGTGGTTTTCCCTAACTCTGGTAATTTTTTTTATCAAAAAAATATGTCAGAATAAATTGTTCGAGTTTCTGAGTTCTGCGAATAGCCGTACATAGAATTTTTAAATCTTAAAAGAAATGATCTCGACAACTTTGAAACTTCTTGAACTATTTGAACTTTCATACAAAATAGCTAGTTCACGAACTCGATGATTCTAGTTAGCGCCTTGAATCGTGTGCTAAAGAACAATACAATCCGACTAGTTTTTCCAAAGTTAACCGTTATACAGACGACAACAACGACAATGACGACAGACATACAAACACCATCGTAGAACCTGATCTAGAAATATTTTTTGATCATTTTTTGATCAGAGGCGTATTTTTTGTTTTAGTGGTATAAAATATCATTGAAGAAATTCTGAGTAAAATGGCACAAGGTATGAAAATTAATGAATCAAAAAAAGTGTTTTAGCCAACAATGATCTACAAATTTGTTATTAAAAATTTTTTGATAGAACGCACACTTTTTGTTTCAATCGTAAAAAATAACGTTGAAAATAAAAAATTAAGTTTTCGTAAAAACGGCACAAGATACAGTTGTTTAACCAAAAGAGATCTACAAAGGACCCCGCACAAAATGCATTGAAAAAAGGTCTCGTTGTATTTTTCTAAATTTTGAATATGTTATAGATCATGACGTCCCCGATAAAAAGTTCTCATGACAAAAAGTCGAAAAATAGACAGTTTTTCGTACGCATCGCATCAAAGGACGCTTTTCGTGCACGCTAAAGTAGACAAACCGACACTTGAGGACTGTTTGGCGCCACGCTCAGGGATCATGCTGAACTCGGTGCCTCATTGATATTTTTCACTTTAGGACCCCCTGATCAATAATATACGCTTTTGAAGGTCGAGAGAGGAATGATTTTTGGTTGGTGTTGCGACCAAAGCCGCTTTTCGTGCATACAAAAGGAGACATAACGACACTCGAGGACGGTTAGGCGCTTCATTCAAAGATCATGCCCAACTCTGTGCCTCTTTGATATTTTGTAGTTTAGAACCATCTCATCGATAATTTACATGTCTGAAGGTCGAGAGAAGAACACTTTTTGGTTGCTGTTGCGTCCAAAGCCGCTTTTCGTGCATGCTAAAGGAAACATACCGACACTCGAGGACTGTTTGGCGCCACGCTCAGGGAGCATGCCCAACTCGGTGCTTAATTGATATTTTGTACTTTAGGATCCCCTGATCAATAATTTATATGTCCGGTGGTCGAGAGAAGAATACTTTTTCGTTGGTGCTGCGCCCAATGTCACTTTTCGTGCATACTAAAGGAGACATACTGATACTAGAGGACTGTTTGGCGCCACGCTCAGGGAGCATGCCCAACTCGGTGCCTGTTGGATATTTTGTACTTTAGAACCCCCTGATCGATAATATACGTGTCTGAAGGGCGAGAGAAGAATACTTTTTGGTTGGTGTTGCATCCGAAGCCGCTTTTCGTGCATGCTAAAGAAGACATACTGACACTCGAAGACTGTTTGGCGACACGCTCAGGAATCATACTCAACTCTGTGGCTCTTTGATATTTTGTAGTTTAGGACCATCTGATCGATAATTTAGATGTCTCAAGGTCGAGACAAGAATACTTTTTCGTTGGTGCTGCACCCACTGTTGCTTTTCGTGCATACTAAAGAGGACATACTGACACTAGATGACTGTTTGGCGCCACGCTTAGGGATCATGACCAACTCTGCGCCTTTCTGATATTTTGTAATTTAGGACCCTCTGATCGATATTGTACATGTCCCAGTCATGTACATGTGCCAAAAAATCCTCTAGTGTCGGCATATCACTGTTAGCATACATGAAAGGTGACTTTGGGCGTAGCGCATAAGAAAAAGTATCCTTCTCTCGTCTTTTAGACACGTATATTATTGATCAGGGGGTCCTAAACTACAAAATATCAATGAGGCACAGAGTTTGGCATGATCTCTGAGTGTGGCGCCAAACAATCCTCGAGTGTCGATATGTCTACTCTAGCGTGCACGAAAAGCGACATTTGATGTGATACGAACGAACAATGGTCCATTTTTCGACTTTTTGGCATTAAAATATTTTATCGGGGATATCATGATCTACAACATATCCAAAGTTTAGACAAATCCACCGAGACCTTTTTTCAATGCATTTTGTGTGGGGTCCTTTTAAAGAATTCTGTTGAATTATTCTTTTTAAGTAGTGAATTGTTATATTAAGTAATGTTTAATTATTTATTTCAAAGCATCAAGAAGAATTCAAAGAATTGAATGGCATTCCAAGAAATCAAAAGTACTCAAAGAATCCGAAAGTATTCAAAGAATCCAAAAGTATTCAATGAATCTAAGGGAGTGCAAAGAATTCAAAAGAATTCAAAGAACTCAAAAAAACTCAAAAGCATTTAAAAGAATTCAAAAGAATTCAAAGAATTCCGGAGATTCAAAAGAATTCAAAGAATTCAAAGGAATTAAAAGAATTTAAAAGTATTCAAAGAATCCAAATATTTTTAAAGGACTCAAATGAATTCTTCGTAATTTCAAGTTGTTAATATCAATGTTAGGTAATAGTTCATTTTTGAATTCAAAAAATTCAAAATAATTTGAAAGAATTGAAAGAATTCAAAGAATTCAAATGGATTCTTCTTGATTTTCAGTCCTTAATATTAATGTTAAGTAATGCTTCATTTTTTAATTCAGAGAATTCAACAGAATTTCAAAGAATTCAAAAGTATTTCAAAGAATTGAAATGAATCTTTGATTTTAGGTCGTCCTTGTTTTTAATTTTAAGTAACACTTAACTTTCGAATTCAAACAATTCAAAGCATGAAAGTAATGCAATAGATTGCAAAGAATCCAAAAGAATACACAACATTGAAACGAATTCAAAGGTTTCGAAAGAATTTAAAAAATCCAAAAGTATTCAAAGAATTTAAAAGAATCCAAAAGTATTTAAAGAATTCAAAAGAATTCAAAAGCATTCAAAAGAATTCAAAGAAATTCAAAAGCATTCAAAAGAATTCAAAGAAATTCAAAAGCATTCAAAAGAATTAAAAAGAATTACGAAGATTCAGAGGAATTCAAAGAATTCAAAAGATTGAAAACATGAAAACAATGCAAACAATTCAAAAGAATTCGAAACAGTCTAAATATACAAAAGAATTCAAAAGAGTTCAAAGAATTTAAAGA
>JAWWEA010000003.1:52750966-52762215 GCA_035222095.1 Andricus quercuspetiolicola | reverse complement strand
GGAAAATCATTTATAATTTCAGTACTATAGACTTTTATCCAGAAACGACACTATTTCGAGATATGAGCTATGAAAGAAGCGTATGACCCGCGCGGTACAACTCACCCCCTACTCCCAGGGGGGATATCTCGGAAAATATGGCGGATAAAGGAAAAGTGAATACGATTACTTTTTATGCATTTTTTATGTACAAGTTGTCTGCAAAAATTCATTATTTACCGATACATCCTTTCCAAAATAATCATCAAAAACTATTTTTTGAGGGTGTTTTCCACGATTTAAGGGTGTTTCAACCCTTCATCCCGGGTCAAAATAATTATTATCAACTTCTTATGCCTTCAGGAATATACAGGCCAAATATTATTAATTTATTATTTTTTTAAGTCTATAAATGTTAAAAACTTGTGGTTCGACATTTTGAATTTTTTCACCTCATATTTATAATTAACAACCGAAATATACATGTACTCAGTGTTTTTGTTGCTCTAGGACTTAATTCATTCACGTTATTCAAGTTTTTAATAGATTCTTGGAAATTGAAAAAAATTAGATTTTCAAATTAGTGCACAGATGTTTTTGTTTAACTTTTTACTACAGATATTTAGCAATACAATGCAAAAGGTTTCATTAAAACCGTGGAGGATTGCCGGGTTCTGAGGTATAAAGCTTAGTTGACTCCTCTAATTGGTCAGAAAAATCAAGCCTCAAGAATTTTTAAAGTTTCGGGCACGAACCTTTCCATAATAAAATGTTGTGGGTCCGATCCAATCCCGTATCCTTAAGAAGCTCATTTAACTCTTTAGAGTCTGTTCAAGGATGAAAGATTCTTTTAATAAATCAGGAGATAGTGACAGAAGAACAGGAACTCTTAGTTCGCGCATGCCAATTTAAGTGGCGAATATCTTAGATATTTGACGAGTTATGAGCAAATAAAATGAGACCGCTCGCTTGCACTGACAGTATAATTAAATGATCGATTTGTAAGTAAAAATGGATGTTTGTGAACGATTAATTAGCGTTTGCAAAGTCGTGTTTGTGAAACTTTGAACAAATGTAATCTAGCGAAAGGTATTGGCACACGGTTTCCGTGTGTATGAAACATTGAAACAATTAATGAAACATGGATAAAAATGGACTTCTAAAAATATGTAGTTCGCATATGCCATTTAAAAGAATTATTATATTTGTTATGTACACAGTAAATCCCTGAGATATTATTTACCTGAAGTTGAATAAAAACGCTGAAAACAGTTGAAAACTACAATTATTCGAAGTCAGATAATTTTTATCACGAGGCAGATAGAAATGATCCATTGTCGTATAATTGTAGTTGTCAACTGTATGCAACGTTTTTATCCAACTTCAGATAGACTAATATCCCTTGGACTTACTGTGTAAAGTATGAAAAAGTACTTGACATAGGATTACGGCGTGCACATGTGTTGGTTCTACCTTTTCGAAATTGCATTAGTTTTTCTAATAACCAAAAATGATAAGTTAGTGCATGCCATTGGACTACGGGTAAAATATTGTTTAAATATGCGCAAAAAGAAGAATGGCATACACTTTGCAAGTGCTTAAATTATTGCCATACGCCAAAATAAATCGTAAAAAATCAAGAATTTTTCTACAATTAATTAGCGTATGCCAGTTTTATTTTAATAAAATTTATAATAGGAAATAATGATTTGACGATTGACATACAAATCCAGCGTGTGCAACATTTTATATAACAATAATAAAATAATGATAACATTGAATAATACCCGTGCAGAAATTCTGGTAGGGCACCAGCCAGGCCCCGATCTGGAAAGATGTGGCCCAGATAGGGTAATCTGTCTAGCGCCAGACCGAAAATGAAACGCCCTACCCGATCGGGCCCAGGTCTGGGTTTTAAAAATGGGGTCCCGGTCCGGTCCAGGTCTGGACCCTTCTAATTTTTTTATTTTTATAAATAGTACATTCGAATGTTTTTTTTAATAAAAATAAATTGTTTCAAAACTGAAATTTTATTTCATAAATTATAATTAAGGAGAACTGGATACAATAATTAACACTTTATTCAAGTTGATGCTCATAATGGTTCTGCGCTTGTCTCATTTTTCTGCCTCCATCCCAGTCCTTAACGTTGCTCAATACAGTGCTGATATCGGATACAACTTCCTCTTCTGAACAATTGTATTTCTCTGCAAGTACATCTGAAATAATTTTTCAAATTAATTGAAAAAAGAAAAAATAATCATTCGTTGAATAAAAATTACGCAAATACTATTAATTTGCTTACCGATAATGCATGTGCACATGTAATAATCTTTGAAAATTTGTTTTGTTGGTACTTTTTTTACAGCTGTGAATTGACTGCTGACGTTTTTGGAGAAATATTTTTTAAATATATTATTCACTGTCTTGCGCATTATTTTTTTATCAAACGATAATGCCAGTGAACCTTTCTGTAATTTTGAAAAAGAATATTAATTAATAATTTGTAATTAAAAATAATTAAATAATAATTATTAATAATTTGCATGTAAAGTAACGCATGAGAACATAAAAAAGCAAACTTACGAAATCTTTACAACATTTCTCATTTAACCTCAATTCATTGTCGAAGTCTGTGAATTCCTGTAGTGTTTTAAAAGGCAATTCCAAATCGTATTCCTCCGCAAACGATTTTTTTGGTACATAGCTTGTACAGGCTACAGCCTCGTACATATTCATCAGAGAGACTTGTTTATTATGAACTTCTCTAACTTCAGCCCTCAAACCCCTGATTTCTCTTATCAGCAAGTCATCTAAATGAAAAAATAAAATCAGGATTAGGTGATTTATACATTAAATTGTAATTATAGTAAAAAAAGTGTATTGTTACATTTCTTGTCAGCTTTATCCGGTGATTGCGCAGCAGCCATTAATTTCTTTTTCGGTTTATTTATCGTTCGACAATCTTTGGTGACTCTTTCTTTCTTGATTTTTAGCAGAGTTTCATTTCTGTTTCCTTCGAAAGAGTCGCTAAAGTTATCAAGAGCATCATTTTCTGTAAAAAAATTGATTTTCAAAACCAAGAATGACAATGTTTTTTTAAATATGGTTAACAGCGTACTACATTCAAATTCTTTACCGGTTTCAAACTCTTCATTTGAAGATACTGGACCAATTCTTTCGTCTAAAAAAATACGTCATCTTATTAGACGATAATTATCAATATCTCCATACAGAATACCAATACGTGCATACAAAGTTAAGAAAGGCACTGATGAAGGGAAATCAGGATAATTTGTTTGAATTCTACATGGAAGATTTAATTAGACTAAAGGCAATCAAAGATGCTTCAAAATAGAAAATAATTACCCTCAGTAGATGATATTGATAAGATTCTTTTGCGTGGCTTAAAGCTTTTATCAAGGGTTGGTACAGCCATGATCGATTGGAGATTCGGAAGGTTATCTCTCGCTTTTATTTCTTTTGCAACAGCAGCAGCCTTATCTTTTGAATGCATTTCGGATGCACTGCTGTAGACGTACTCCTGAGTCTTTAATTTTGCCAGTTTATCCACTGCTTCAACATATGTTTCTGCAGAAAAGTTATAATAAGTCAGTTTAGGAATTACAAATATACAATAAACCATTTCCAGAATTGAAAATTAGCAATTGTCCTAATGAATTGAAATTAACATTTAGATATTAGGTTTCCATTTGCCAATGATTATCAAAAATATTTTTGAATGCGAACAGGGTGTCGATTCGGCGGATGGATTCAAATTCCCGGTCATTTACCGGTCAAGTTTTTCAATTTTCCCGGTCAACTAAAAGTGACATTCACACTTGGCATAAAACGCAAACATTTATTTTAAATAATGACTATTATTCTAAACATCCATTAACACAGCAGAGCAAGAAATTGCAATATAGATTAATTTTCAAATAAAATTATGATTCTTCAACTGGATAAGTGGAATTTAAAACCAAACCGATAAACTTTCAACTAAAATGACGAACATTCGACTGAAATACTTAATTTTTTAACCAAAAACAAGAATTCTTAAACAATAAGATTAATTTCCAAACACAAAGATTAAGTTTGAAACAAAAGGACTCTTTTTATACCAGAAAATACAATTTTTCAGCAAAATTTACCAATTTTAACGGAATGGGTGAATTTTTAATGAAAGGAGAAAGATTTTCAACCAAATAGTTGAATTGAAACTAGAAATAGAAATCAGTTTTCACCAAAAAATAGAATACTTAAATATTTAGCATAAAAAAAAAAATAAACTTTAATGTCAACTGATAAATTTCCAACTAAAATAATGAATTCTCAACTGAAATAGTTGAAATTGAAACAAGCAAAAGATGAAAGTTTTAAAAAATGAAAAAAAGAATTCCTAACTAAATATAAGGAAGACTCAACTTTCATAGTATTTTTATTTTCAGTTTGAGAAAAAAATTGTTTCCAAGCAGAAAAGAAACAAATTTTCAATAAAATACTTAAATATTTGGTAAAAAATGTCTTTTTCGCCCAAAGAAAAAACAATTTTCATTCAAATAGCTTATTATTCAAGCAAAGAATTGAATTTTGGATCAAGTTGATGAATCTTCAATAAAAAAACTAATTATCAACAAAAGAATTTATTTTTCAACCAAGGATTTTTATTTCTATAACCTAAAAAATGAATTTTCAACCAGAAAGAAGAATTTTCAAGCAATAAGTTTAACTTGCAAAGGAAAAAATAATTTTCTACCAAAAAGGTAATTTTTTACCAAAAAAGTATTTTTTTTTTTTACAAACAAAATGCGTCAATTTTTAACAAAAAACTGAATGTTCAATTTAAAAAAGGCAAATTTACATCCGAATTGTTAAATTTTGAATAATATTTAAATTTCCCACTAGAATTTTTTACATTTTCAATTGAGAAATTCATTTTCAACAGAGTAGTAAACTCTTTTTAAAAATCTGAGTTTTCAATGGAAATAATGAACCTCCCGACAGAAAACTTAATTTTTCACAGAAAAGTTTAGTTACTAACTGCAAGTATTTGAATTTTATAGAAAAAAAGGCAAATCCCCAACGAATTATGTAAAAAAAAATATAATTCAGAAATATTTACAATTCGCAATACTACTTCTACTCTAAAAACTACTTGAAATATCTTCTTTTTCTAGAATTTGGGAGAAGAGACTTTTAATTTGTGACTAATTTTGCCTTGATGCAGAGATTTTTGAAACTCCTTTCTTCTAAAACCCACTTTTTATACTTTAAAAAAATTTCCCTTCAGTGTCGAAAATTCCCTCTTGCAAATTAAATTATATTTCATCACATAAACTCTCAGTCACAAAACATAAATGATAATTAATTTCACCCATACGCCCTGCACCTGTAGATAAAGTAGAAATCACCTTTCTAAATTGGCCAAAATTATTAAAATGAAAACTTATTACTTATTAAAATGAAGTAAATTCCTGGTATTTTAATTCAATTCCCGGTCATTTCTCGGTTAAGTTGCCGCCCTGGTCAATCTTCACATTCTCATCACAAATTAAAAAAATTACTTTACAAATTATCAATTCTCTATGTTTTGAAACCCCCTAAGTAAAAAAGCGGTTCTTACGTCTATAACTTTTAATATAATTTTTTTAATATAATTTTTCATGGTACTTTTGAAAAATTAAACTTTCAAATCGTTTTTAAGCTTAGATAATATTTCAATTTAGAAATATCCAATTATTACTTACGTCCATCACCAACAAGCTTCACAGAGTACTCCTGCCAATGATCAGGTGCATCTAACTCGCATTCAATTAATTTATATAAAATTGCATTGGTTTTATCGGTGTAGGGTGGAGGCATGAACTTCGATACATAATTTTTTTTAACGGTATCATAGCGTATCCATTTGATTGGAACGCAATCCACATGTCTCAACTTTTTAGGGCCTCTTCGAATAAATTCAATTAATTGGAATGGCCGTACAAAATCGACATTCATTTTCTCGATTTTTACACTGAAAAAGATCACGTTTTATCAAATATAACTTTCATGAAAGCACATGCTAAAGATATAATTTATTTTAATCCATAAAATTCTCTCCGTGAGAATATAGAATCAATCATAAGGTTAAATAAGATAACTCAATACTTTTTTTCAGGTTAAGTGATTAAGCTCCATTAAATTTTTACACACTATATACTTGTTATTAATTAATATTCTTTTGAAATTGATTTTTACTTGAATAAAGTACAATATGTTAGAGGCATGGGAAATTCGATTTAAAAAGTGAGGTTATGTTCGATAAAATATACTATGCAATTAATCTACAATGTTTCTAATCCGAATATTCATATATTTTCTATATTTATTTGTATTTTCATAACATAAGCAAGGAAATATAACATTCTAAAGCTTGAAAACATTTTTTGCATTCTCACAAATAAAATGCGCTTGAATTCACGACAGCGTCTCGAATACATGGCTGGAAATCTTCAGAAGCTAAATATGAATTGTGAACTTTTTCAAAAATATTCAGCTGTCATTTAAACGCTTCATTTTATAATTAATTTGTTTGTAGAAACTTACCTGTATCTTTATAATCTGAAAATATTTCTCTTGACGAGGTTTCAAATTGCAACGGCACAACGAACAAAAGACTGTTTGACATTAACTATCTTTACAATGGTGCCTATCTTCAATGCTGACAATCGAATGTGAGTCATCGACTAATCAAAATCTCTCGAGATAAACGCGGTAAATTCAAATTTCAAAATGTGTTCTCTAAGATACCCAGGAACAATAAGAAACTGATTAGAAAATTTGAAATGGTCCAGAAAGAATGAAAAAATTCCCATTCAATCAGAGTGTTCTGATTAAACCATCTAAATTTTGGAGGCTGATTGGAATTCATCATTCCTATTTAGAATTTTTCGGTTACCTCAATTAT
Source organism: Andricus quercuspetiolicola (assembly GCA_035222095.1). NCBI lineage: Eukaryota > Metazoa > Arthropoda > Insecta > Hymenoptera > Cynipidae > Andricus > Andricus quercuspetiolicola. The sequence goes on along the minus strand of JAWWEA010000003.1, from coordinate 52,755,284 downwards.
TCGTATGCTGTTTAGAGCCTTTACTTTTGTTTAGATTTATGTGGTTGGAATGAAATAAATAATTGCAGATAAGATTTTTTAAGCCGGTTTTCGATTTTATTCATTTTTTTTCAAAATTTATAAAAATGTATTATGATCCACAAAATTCTTTTGCTTTTAACAATATTTTCTAATATACTGAAAACATGTAAACTAAGATTCACAGCTCCAATTAGTGATGTAGAATAGGCATAGTGTATACTCGCCGCATTCCACCTTCTCTTAAATTTAATGATAGTTTTACCATTTTTACTTCTACGTCGGTAAGATTGTAATTAAATACTGTGTTTTGTGCTTTTTGACAAAGTTCCCACATGCACAAGTCTTTGGAATCAGTAGGATATAAGAACAGAGATCGTTTTATCCGCCAAACATTTCCCTCGATTTGTATTCCCTCTGGTGTACGTATCATATTCTTAATTTTGAACAATTTTTTATTTTGTAGCATTACAAAATTGTCAGGAAATTTAGTTGTTAATATATATTGTTTATATTTCAATTTTAATACTTTGTCTTCAACGGCTTTAAGAATTCCAATTCGATAAGGTTTTTGTGGTTTCAGAGGATCTATTGTAAATAATTCGTGTAGTCTGCGACAAACTTGAGCCAACGGTTGGAACGGTGTCCGAATTAGATTTACTAATTTACCAAGGAAATTTTCAAATGAGAAGGCTGATATGTTGCTGAAATTACAACCCGTGAATATTACATCATCAGCAGCGTGAATTACACAGTGCATGTTCATTACTTGGATTTTTGAATATAATTCCTTCAATCCCAAAAAAAACCTCTGTAAATAAAGTTTCGCATGCTGATGATATTTTTTAATCAGTTTGTCGTTACACAATATTCTGCAAGCCAAGTGTAGCAGTAAAAAGTTTTTCATACGTCTTACGTCTAGAATATTCAATAAAACTACCGGGCCACAATATAATAAAATAAACCGAAGTTCTGTCGCTTTCCATTTATGTAGCGAGTTTAAAGAGCGGGTTTTTCTTTGAAATTCACATGGAATACATTTTTTAATCATCAAAAGTCTCCTAGAAACTTCGTTCTTCAATTGCTGGCCAACCTTAGCACGCCCTGCAATCACAAACCACTGATTCATAAGTCGCTTCATGACGCCCTCACAAAATAAATGCATGAAGTCAAGAACGAAAATAAAAATCATATTAATCAGAGGTCGAATTCGCAATAGTGGCGATATTCCTTTATGATGACCAGGCTGCGTTTGAAGTCGAAATGTCTGATCAGTTCTCTCAACGCAATCGATCAGCGGATATTCTGTTACATTGTTGGCTTTTATACCATGAATCTCGCACCTCTCGCAAGCATAAAAGCCTCCATGGCCTTTTGTACATTTTAAAAATGCTCGAGCAGGCATATCGCAAACAAAGCAATGGATTTTTACATGAAAACGTTTATTTTCAATAACAATTCCATTAGCTTGGAGAATATTGAGTTCGTCAATAAACTCTCGTAAGAAATCATTAACATTTTCCGGTTTCGAGTTCCCACAGTAAATGGTAACAGGAAACGGCTTGTAAATATCTGGCTTGTAAAGAATTTTTGCAGAAGTCACCCAAAATCCTTTTTCTCCAGATTTGGTTAAACTGACGCCATCACAATTGAATTGTAAGAATATCGTAGCCTTGGAATATACATTGATATCAATGCATTCCTCCAGTCCTTTTTTGATTCCAAAGTATACATATTCTCCAACGGATCCATCTGCACCTGACATTTCTTGAATATTATATTCTGCTGAGCTTGTACCTAAAAAGGTCTTAGCGGATTTCGGTAATTCGGGTAGAAGTCTTCGCCGTAGTATTTTCAATAGTTGATCAACATCCACTTGCTCTATTCCATTTATAATCGCCCATGCTCGAAGTTCTTTAACTTCGCTTGGCTCATCCTCCACAACTTCAACAATTCCATCTTCAAATCCGTCTTCGTAGTCAGTAGAACTATTGGATTCTTCTGAATCTTAAAATAAATTACATTATTAATCATTTTTTTTCTAAAAGATTCACTTTGTAAAATTTAACATATGATATAAAAAAATAATTAATCTCAATAAAGTTCCGTAATCAAAATGATATATTTTTATCAAATTACTAGGAATAAAAAAATATTTGAAGTAAAAAACTAGCTTTTATTACCAGAATCTGAGTTGATGGGAGATTCGTCCTCATTTTCTTCTAAAACTTCTTGAAAATCTTCGGGGGGTTCCATTTCCATTCGAATTTCATCTCCATCAGCCGCTTGCAAAACGGGATCTTCTCTATTTTCACCTTCGTCGTCGGCATCTACAAATATTTTAAATTATTATCATTAAAAAATTATGAATTTATGCTATTAAATATATACATTGAAAATAAAAACAAAACTACCAGAAAAGATAACTTATGAAGTTAAAAAAATACGTTGATTATAATCTAAAATTCATAACATTTCGAACCTGAAATTTCGGTAAGTCTGATTGTCAAAATGTAAAACCTTTAGCCAAATCTATCTAACAGTTTTTGAGAAAAAAGTTTAACTGAAATAAGCCTTTTGACATTAAAATACATGTAAAAATTAAAACTTTGACATGTGTTTGCCTAAAAACTGTCCATTTTTCTTACTTTTCCGTCTAGAATTTTTAACAAAAGGACATTTACTGTACATTTAGTGCGGGGTCCTTTATCAAAATTATTAATTCGGAATAAAAACATTATGCAGATTTAAACATGAATTATAAATAAATCAAATACTAATACTTTATTCAATTTGGGGGTTAGGTTCCATGATTTTTTCATGTAATGAATTAAATGAATAATCTTACCTTCATCTTCACTGTTGATATAAGAAAGAATTTCACCAACAATTCGGTGCTTTCGAACTCGTAATGTACTTTTTGCTTTTGGCATTTTAATTTCGATACAAGTACAAAACAATACAACACAAAAACTTGACCTGTCAAACTCGTCGAACCTAACCTTATCTAACCCGACATGGTTCCGACCCGAGCCACACCATCTGCCCCCTTGCGGCCACATGTGGAAAATCCGATCTGGCCCAGATTGGAAATTGCAAACAAGTCGGGCAATTTCTGCACGGGTATATTCGTGTATGCCAATTATCCTACTGATAGATTGGATGGTTATATGGTAGTTTTTTCATTTGCATACTTGTAACACATGTAGTGCGTTCAGAATTACTTGCTAAAATCGTAAAATTATTGCCAGAAGGCACGGACGTAAGTTCGTATCTTTTAGAACCTGAGTTCCAATAGGAACCTGTGGATACCCGAGAGTGTTCCTTTAGAGCACATAACAGAAGGACATGAACATGCATTCACAAACAAATCGCTTTCTCAGGTGCGTTGGTAAGATTGGGATCGATTTACACTTATCGAGCGATGACTTAGGACGAAAATTTTCTTGCACATGAATATACCTTTATGTTTACAAGTTTACTACGTAACCTGCAAATGATATTTATCAAGTCATTATATCTATTCTAATTGCGATACTCTTTTTTTCTTTACTTCTTTTCATTAAATTATGTCAAAGTTCTATTACATGTGTGATTTAAGTTAAAAGTTGTGTTGCTAGTTAAAGAAAAAGTCAGAATGGGCAGTGCGAAAAATAGATTCTTTGGAAAAAGGCTCTATTAAAATTGGGTTTCTTTATAGTTTTAAATAGTAGGGGTGTGCAAAATTGGTGCGGGTCGGGTTTCCTCATTTTCTGTCACTATCTCCTGGTCTATAAATATTTTAAAGGTACGAGCATGACCTGTAGAAATCTAAAAAAATTCAGACATGAAGCTTTACGTCAAAAAGTATTGATTCCTGGACTTGAAGTTAAAATTATTTTATTTGAAAATTGGAAAAGAAAAAAACTAGTATTTTTTTTAACGAGTTACTTGTTATTTCTAAGGGTGCATAAAAAATGTTGAGTTAGCAAAATGTGAATTACCAACCTTTATTGAAGACAATTTATCTTTATAAAGGTGTTACCCCCCCCCCTCCCAATTCGGGTATAAGCATTCTTGTTGAAATTGTTCGCCAAGATTGTCAGCAAAATACTCTGTTGGGTAAATGCATCTTTCTTCAAATGTAATTGTGTCTCCATATGTTTTCTTATGATAGCTATCAAACTCACAATTATTCTATCAACTGTATTCCAAAAACGTCTAAACTGGGGATGATAATCAAGCGTACTCCAGAAACCGTCTTCTTGTTTATTTGTCTCCTGGCCAAGCAGAAGCCAAAGCTACTGGTCAAATTCCAGTA
>JAWWEA010000003.1:52709898-52725647 GCA_035222095.1 Andricus quercuspetiolicola | reverse complement strand
ATAGGTCGATCTGAAAACGTAGGCAATCGGACGATGGCTGACATAAAATGCCAAGGTCACGGAAAAATGGATTCTGATTGAGTAGAAGAGAAGTGGTGTCCTCTCGATATTCAGTGGGAACACCCTGTGGATCCTCCTATACATTCGACATGCACTTTTTCAAGGTGAAATCTCCTGCCTGCAACAACAAGTATACCTGTCTCTACTTTCCATGGTACGTGCTAACGTCATCCACCCCTGAGAAAATGTCATCGACGTATACCTCTTTTCATAGGATCTGAGTAGCGAGGGGATAGTTATCACCCTCATCCTCTACTAACTGAAGTAAAGTGCGTATCGCTAGATACGGCGGAGACATAAAACCGAAAGTGACGGTTTTCAAGTAATAAGTTCGAACCTGCTAGTCGAGACTTTCTCTCCAAAGAATTTTTTGGAAAGTCAATTCAGCCTGTAACTTGGGCCCTGTATGTAAAAACTTATTCAAAGACATCCCTTTCTCGGTACGTTGAGAAGCGTTGAAAACAACTCGCTATTTAGTGCTCGAGCTGTTTTCTTTTATCACACAATGGTGTGGTAAGAAGTAACACTTGTCGTATTGGAGATCCGCTAAACTGAAGACTAGTTCTATGTCTACCAACTCTGCGTACTCATTTATAACGCTAAAGTATTTCTCAGATAATTCAAGGCCCCTTTGGAAACGTCCTTCCATCTGAACGAGAGCCCGATAAGCTGCCGATCTTGAATCCCTTAGATTCGTAGAGCGATCCTTCAAGGGTAATCGAACCATGTAATGACCATCGTGACCATGTTGAAAAGTGGAGGTTAATAGATGCTCACACTCCTCTTCTGCCACATTATGTTCTGCAACTGATGAAGGTGCGTCCTCCTGGACGAAAAATCTCCTCAGTAAGTTCAGTAGTTCATAATCTACTGTGCTTTGCAATCCCACGAGAGACTGGACTGATGAAATAAACTCTCTTGATAAGAATCCCGAAAGAATCCAACCCAACAAATTCTGTCGAGCCGTTGGAGTCCCTAAAACCCCCTTTTTGTGTCCATCCTCAATGACACAGGAGTAAACTTCAGCCACTAAAATCATTTTTATGTTTCCACCCTTTTCTAATGAAAGGTCTGCCAATTCTGAGACCCTAAGATAATCTCAGTCATCGGCATGTATAACATCAGGTGGTATATGTGATGTGAGTCTAGATACAATAATTGCTCCTACCACAAAAGCTGTCTGAGTATGGGTTCTAGAGCAAACCTTTATTTGTACTGGTCATCTCGTCGGCCTTGTTCTCAAATTGCCCACACTGAGCACTGAAATAATGGTTGGATGTCCCACCAGTCTGAATCTCTGGACAAGTGACAAAGGCATGACTCAGAACCTTCAGTGTCGACGAGAGACGTAGACAGCTGGACAGGTTTCTCCAGCCACATTGATGGTTGAGTGTGGTGGAGATTGGTAGTACCCGTAGAGTTGATCAGATGATTAGAAGAAGGCAAACTAAGTGGATTCAAAGTAGAAGAGTTGGAAGGATTAGTGGGATAGGTTGCAGTTTTTGTGGAGCTAGATAGTGCTTGATTATCCTATGAAGGTGGATGTAGCATTGTATGATGCATTCCGCTACAGGTCCGTCACCGTTTTGTCGAAACGCAATTGCGAAGCATGTGATCTTCCAGGCAGTAGTATTGTGAGCGTGTGTTGTTTGACCACCTGCCTTACCCTTTTGAAGAATAATATTACCCTTGGTAGAAGATGTAACAATCGAAGCAGAGGCCATGTTCGCCACGGCTTCTAACGAACTGACCTTGCCTTTCAGAAACTGTTTGAACGACTTGAATGTAGGATGGGTACTCGTAGATCCTAATTGATTCTCCCATACCTTCCTGGTACGTGCATCCAACCGTTAAGCTGTCATGTAGACAAGCATGTCGTCTCACGTGTCAGTAGGGCGATTCAGTGATGTTAATGCCCCTAAGACCTCACATGTGTCATTTAATAAAGAGCGAAGTTCCTTTGAGTTCTCTCGGCTCATTGATTTAAGGGCAAACAACTTTGTCAGATAACTGTTCACCAACAGTAGAGTATTTACATACCGCTTCATTAAAGCCTGCCAGGCCCTTTCGAAATTATTTTCAGTAGTTGGGATGCTGTCGATCAATTGAGCGGGTTCTCCAGTCACATCCACTTTGAGGAAATGTAAATTCTGAGCAGTTGGTGAGATTGTCTTTTCCGAGTTTTCGTAGATTTGTGGGGTCGTTACAAATCATTTCAAAAATATCCTCTGTACCTCAATGGTGTTCTCTACCGTTGTCGGGTATCGGTGTGAGTCACGTTCTATAGGGGCTTCGGTCCGCTTCCCTCGTCACCATTGTCCGGTCTGCACTTGCTGTTTTGACTAATGTAACGATTTGAGCTGAAAATATCCGGTTTAGCACTGAAGCGACACCAAGATTCGAAGTCTCTTTTTTCTTACTTTTTCACATAACTACACCTTTTTTCACTTTTTCACATAAATTTTTAGATAAAGATAGTGAAAACGAGAAAGGGAAATATAAATGAAAAGATGGAAATATTGATGGTAAAAGTAAAGAGAATATGAAAAGATAAAAGAAAGTTGTCAGCGGAGGAGAAAAAAGATAGTGGTAGGATGAGGAATGTAAGGAGAAATAAAGCAAGTAAGAAAGGAATGAAGAAAATGGGGAAAAGGGAGAGCGGGGTAAAAGAATACAGGAAAAAGGAGAAAGAGTATAATGTGTCATGTGAGGAGAAAGAAGAGGAAGAAAATATAAGTCTTGAGAAAGAGGCAGAAAAGACTATCACGTGGAAAGAAGTATGTAAAGTAATAAATAGATAAATGCAAAAAAGAAAACCAGCTAACCAGGAGATTGAAATGTTAGAACGGAAGAAATATTTTATGGAATCGTTACGAGGATTGGCAAAGAAAATAACAAACGTAAGGAAAAGGGAATAGAAAAGGACGAAAGGACGAAGTTAAAAAAAATAAAAAAATAAATGAAACACCCAGGAGGAGTCGACAACGCCCCTTATAGAAGAAGCATCTTACGCTGTGAAGATGGAAATGACCGATGGAATTTCAGAACATACTTCAGAATCTACAAGTGCAGAATCATCTGGGGTCAACCTGCGACACTAATTCCGGAAGGTCAAAGCAAACGGAAAAACCACGACGAGCTAGATTGTCGGTAGATGCTTTGAAGAGGTTGAGACGCCAATTTTTAAATCGTTCGGACGCAAAAACTAGTCAGACGGGGACTCCAAAAGGCGGTCATTTTGATAGCAGCTCACCGAATAAAATCAGGAAACAGAAGAAGATGCGGCTGAGAGGTCCAACAACCTTTCACAACCTGGTTCTTCAAAGTCACCTGAACGTGTCTCTAGTCGCCGAGGGTTTCCCAGCAATCAAACTCGATGACGACCAGACCAAGGAAATTAAAGCGGCATTAGAAAAGAAAATCGATGCGGTGCAGCCTGGTGAAGTCATCCAAGATTCGAAGATTGCCGCTTCAAAAATGGTACCCTTGTCGTCACCTTTTCAGACGACGTGTGGCGAAGTTGGCTTATTGAAGCTATTAGCGGATAACAACCTTGGATGGGAGCTGAAATTAAAGTGTCGAACAAAGACCTCGTAAGGCCAGTAAAGCTACTGGCTTGGATTCCTAGTGTATCCGTGAAACTACCAACATTACTTTAAATGATAGCTATATAAAACCAAACAAACCATAAAAATGGGAGGATAGAAGGTGATCAATGTCAAGGTCCGCAATTTATAATAACTGCAGAGACAGGAGTGGTGAAAAGTGTGTAGAAGATCGACTGCAGGCCTCACTATGGGTTCGAGAGGATCAATACGAAGATACTTTCTGAAACCAAAGTTACATCCATAAACAGAGCACCGGATTCGTCTTCGAAAAATATGCAGAAGACAACTGGAGGTTAAAATGGTCACTAGATGTCTCCCTTCAGTCTGATTTTTATCCAGATAAACCTACACCATGCTAAAGGAGCATCTGCTATCTCAAGGAGACGGTTGACAGCCGAACAAACGGCTTTTGTCTTAAAACAACAACCTTCGGTTTACAAAGCGAAAGCTAGAAGTTTTTTTTTCTTTTTACTTCTGGCCAGGGGTATATTCGGACGTGATCAATCACGTAAAAAACTGCCAGATCTGTCAAAGAGTAAAGCCAAATAATCAAAGTAAGATAGGATTGATGGGAAGAAGGGTGATCGAGGAACCATGGACTATGGTAGCAGCTGATATCACGAGTCTGCTACCAAGTTCGAAAAAGGGAAAAGATCAACACATTCAAGTAACATTTAAGTAACAAGAGCGAATCAATCATGGCAATAAAGATTGAGCACCTTCAAGGGGACAGGCGCCAATCTATGGTGATTTGTTCAGCGTACCTACGATTTGACTTTTAGGACCCACCACCTAAAAATGACGAAATTTGGTAGACTACTGTTTTGTTAAAGGATGGCCTTTGCTCATCTGGTGTGATGCTGACGCACATCATTCGAATTGGTGCAGTAAGGATACGAACCATACGGATTGAGTCTTTATTCGACTACCTCTTAACAGCTGAGTTAACTTTATTGAATCTTGTCACAAGGTAATTGATGTGACCTCACGATTGATAAGTATTGGCGAAATGTTGAAGGGATTGTATGTAGCGTCAAATACGTCCCTATCGGATCATAGACAGACATGCTTCTCCTTGAGAGCTGAAAGAATAAAGTTTATCGAGCAAATAGAATTTGCTGTTGACATACTAAGAAAAGGTATAAACAAAGCATATGCGGCCAATTACCCTCTTCTTATTAAGGAAAGAAACAGGGATGCACCCTGGCGAAATTCTAGACGATAATACTTGAAGAGAGATGCTTGACGCCTTTTCAACAGGGATAAAAACAACGGAAATTGGGACCTGTACATGGCAACCTTAACAAGATATAGTAGTGAGACACAAAATGCTGTAAAGGACTCAGGGAGGAAGTATTGTCAGGGAAAATCAAGAATATATCTGACACTGCTAGACCTGATAGAACCTTGAGAGGTAACTCATCATGTCAGCTGAGGGCATTCATATTGCCTTCATGTTGCCGCAATGGTAAAAAAACTAAGATGGTTTTTTGCGCCTGTGGATGCGAAATACCGAAAACCTGGGACTAAAAATCCAGGATTACTTACTGGTGGTATACAATGATAATCAAACCCATAATAGCATATGCATCAACGATCTGGTTGCCAAGGATTGAACTAATCAGTACTATTCTCAACAACAAATAACAGGTTGAGCAGACATTCAGAATTCAGATTAATAATACAGATGCAGACAACAAGTTCGCCAATCAAATAAATAATGAATCGATTCCAGCTACCTATTTTCCTTTTGGAATGATACAAACGCTTTTTCAAATTATAAGTAATTGGCCAACTGAATGCCGAAATAATAAAGAAGACAGTCCTACGCATTTTCTTGAAGAATCAAAATGCTTCAAAAGAGGGTATGAAATAAATGATTGAGACATGTAGAAAATTTGGACGCGTTATTTATCGAAGATGCTAAAGATTGGTGTTCTATGAACACAAATTTCTGGAGAACACCACCAGATTTTTTTAAAGATTTTGAAAATGCTTATATTGATGAAAGATTCTTAGTAGGAATTAGACAACAAAACTTCAGTCCTAACTGCGAACCTAGATTCTCACCTAGTTTCCAGCCAAAATTTAAACCAAATTTCCGAACTTTATTTCCACCAAATTTACATCCCAGATTCGAAAATAGTAGACCAAGATATCCGGTCAACCCTTACAATCAGATGTTACCAACATTTAACCAAATTTGTTTAGACTCGATCCAAGATCAAAATAACTCGAAGATAGAATTCCCAACAGAAGAAGTTAAAAATATTCCGGCAAATAATAATAGTTAACAAAATTCCCAAAAATCAAATTACTGAAATAAAAAACAATAACCGGGTAATGTTCTGACAAGGTCTCACAAGATAAAATAATTTTAGACCACAAAAATCGAAAATAGCTTATTTCGAATTTTGGTGGACATATGTGCCACGCACTTCTATGTTGTCTAGGAATTGCTGAAAAGAATCCGGAAATTAATATTTCATTTCTGAACCCGTTGGGCTAAAACTGATGCGTGCAAACGGAGAAACGGTCGATAAAATTGTACAAGTAGTAATTCCAATTAAAATCGGAAAAAAGCGAAACACTTGATGTTCAGGATAGTCCCAAAATTAAAATCTGTAGGTATTTCAGGCACGAACATGCTAAAAGTCCTACGCATGACCCTAAGCTTTGATTCAGAAACTTGTTGTTCACCAGGCAGTCCCCCCATCTGCTATCCTACGAAAACATTTTCACATTCACTGCTCCTTCCTGTAACGGAAGACAAAAAAGAAACTAAACCTGACGTTGAAGTCAAAGAAACTAAGAAAATAAAAAATTCAAATATAAGGAATAACCGATAATTGAAAGTAAGGGAAACAGGAATAATGATACGAAAACCAAATTCAGAGACAAAAGAATGTTATGGTCAAAAAACCGGGCGAAGTTTTCTTTTGGAAACTTCAATCAACCCAACTTTTTCTTTAGAAAAGTTAATAATATTACAAAAAAGGACCTCTACCCAATCCCACTCATGACAAGAATATGGGACACTTTAGGATCAGCCAACTTCATCTCGAAAGTTGATTTAAAGTGAGATTATTTACAAATACTGTTAGGCGAAAACTCAAAAACAAAAACAGCACTTACAGTCCCTGGAAAAGGCACGTACCAATTTGAAAGAATTGCCATTTGGTTTAACCAATGCTCCAGCTTCTTTCCAGAGACTTGTGGACAAAATTATCACTCCAGACTTAACGCCAAACGTTTTTTGTTATTTAGACGACATTGTTATAGTAACTGTAATAGTAAGCAATAGTGATGTGTATGCAGTGCCTGGTTTTTATTCGAGATGTTTCCTTTTCTGAGGATGATCGTAATCTCTAAGATATTGTGTGTTTGTTTTTCTGTTGACTTTCGATAATTTTTCTTTCTTGCTATCATTTTGGCCCTGTTTCATTGGATACGTTCAATCTCGTCACTTTTAACTACTTACATAGTGAAACCTAGTTTTGCTTAGCTTTATCGTTAAGACAGTTGGCTACAAGACATTATTGATTGCATAGCTGATTGACTAAACAGTGTGTGTATATATACATATATATATATATATATAAAATCAGCTGTGATAATGGCTACAATCAACAACACTCAGAATGAAAACCTTTTTGATGCTAACAACTTCTGTGCGTATGGGAAGATTAGATGCAGCTATGATGGCATTTTTCAACGTTGCTGCGGTTCCAGATCAAACTCTCTGACTGATGATGATAGAGAAAATGATATAAGTGTTTGCACTAACAAAAGAAAATCTCTGCTTAATGACCTAAAAAATCATATGAATACAGAATACGAGAAGAGTTACACAGAACTTAAAAGTGATTTTGAAAAAACACGCATCTCTGTTGCCAATCTATCTTCTAAAATTAAAAATGACTCTTCTACGGTGTCACAAATGGATATGCGTTTGACAGAACTGGAAAATAAAGTTGGTGAGAATTCTAGTTCTGTTGACAAAAGGATGAATGAAATTAGGGAGATGGTAAATAAAGTCGAAGTCAACCAACACCATGATCTCTTATACCAACAAGGATGTGATGTGGAAGCCTGCATTAAGGAATTCAGCCTGTGCAATGCACCTAAGAAAAATATTTCAATATTTAACTTACTTGAAACTGTGACTGAAGGGGATGGCTTACCTTTAAACAATGATATCGTTCACGTCACTGACTTGCTTAAAATCAATAATCCATATTTATTGATTTTGTCTCATACTATACGTGTCTTCCGTATTGGACAGCGATTCCTGGCCCTAGCACTTACTGTCAAGGTTATATTTCGATCAGTAGCAGATGCCCCGGAAATGATTGGATTATATCTTATTATGAGGAAAAAGAACTTGTTTCCGGATGCAGTAAAAGGATATCGGATTTCCCGAGATCAAACATTGATGCAACAACGAAATTTCAAGGAACAGAAGAAAATTCTAGACGAACGTCTTGCCATAGGAGAAAAGGATCTCCGGATAACTTACAGAAACGACGTTCCTGTAATAGTTCCCATACAAAAAAACCAACAAGTGTCATCCTAACATCATCTACTCCTTCTATAAGGTTATATTACCAGAATGTTAGAGGTATTAGTAGCAAGTTGCTACATTTAAATAATTCTCCTGATGTTTATGATTATGATATCATGGCCTTCACAGAAACGTGGTTAAAATTATCTGTTAATAGCGCTGAGGTGTTTGACTCCGATGTGTTTCAGGTTTTTAGGGATGATCGTGTAGATAGGCCTGGTGGTGGTGTTACTGCTGGGTCTGATATGATACCTGCGTTTGTAGTTAGGGATTGTGAATTTGTATTTACTCCAGTTCTTACCAAAATATTTAATGTAGCATTAGAACGTGGTGCATATCCTGAGGAATGAAAAAGAATAGAGTTTGTCCTGTATTAAAGAAAGGACTTAAATCCGAAGTTACCAACTACAGGCCTATTGCTATCTTGAATCATTTTTGCAAGGTTTTTGAACTATGTCTACATGATTTTATATATACTCTTTTTGCAAAAAATATATCAACATTTCAACATGGCTTCATTCCACGGAGATCTGCCACTTCCAATCTACTTGTATTTACGCAGAATATAAAGGACCTTCTTGTCCATTACGATCAGGTTGATGTTATTTTTACAGATATTGCTATAGCTTTCGATAAGGTCGACCATGCTTTATGACTTAATAATCTTTCTAAAATGTAAGTTCCGCATAAGCTCTTGCTCCTAATAGCATCGCATCTTACTGATAAGAATCATATGGTTCAGTATGGTGGCTATTCATCTCTGGTGTTTGTGCCTTCATCTGGACTTCCCCAAGGTTCGAATCTGGGACCATAACTTTTTCTTATATTTATGAATGATGTATCACTTGCTTTGGGTTGCAATCACCTACTTTATGCAGATGATGCTAAAATGTATTTACCAATTGCAAATATCAACTCCTGCTTAAATCTTCAAACTAATTTAAATCTTTTCAATAATTGGTGCAAATTGAATAATTTGAGTATAAATCCTTTGAAGTGCAAAATTCTGTCCTTCTCAAATAAAAATATAGTACTGAAGTAAAGTCAAATAATCAAAGTAAGATAGGATTGATGGGAAGGAGGGTGATCGAAGAACCATGGACTATGGTAGCAGCCGATGTCATGAGTCTGCTACCAAGTTCTGAAAAGAGAAAAGATCAACACACCTAAGTGTTTGTAGACCTATTTATAAAATGAGTCAAAATTATACCAACTAAAACAGCTAACAGGATCACAATAGTATTTGAATTTCACAAGCGGGTAATTTCGTGTTAAGGAATACCAAGAATCCTCTACACGGATAACGGCATCGAATTCGTGAATGAAACATTATGAGAATTAACGGAAAAATTTGGGATAAGACATACGGAAAGACCAAAATATTATCCCCGAACAAACCCTATTGAGCGATACAACAGAACAATCAAATGAATAATTTCTACCTGGGACGAACACATAGAAGATTTGCAGTTTGCAATAAACACTAGTAAAAATTCGTCGACACAATTGACTCCAGCATTCTCAAACTTTGATCGCGAACAAGAACCAATTCAGTCCCTCAGAAAAAATATAGAAGATGATAGTGAGATAAGGTTCCGAAGCATAGATAATTGAACCGACAGACTAAGAAGGTTACAAATTATAAAAGGGAAAGTCAAAAAAAATTTAAACCAATCATGTAAACGACAAGCTAGCAATTTTTATTAAAGAAAAAGAGCAGTAGAATTTGAAATAGAAGATTGGGCCTTAAGAAGAGTAAACAAACTGACAAACAAAGCGGATTAACAGTCAGGCAAACTTTACAACAAGTAGGAAGGTCCATTTATCATTGAGAAAAAGGTTTCTCCAACTATATATGAATTTGGAAACCTTGAAGGAAAAAGTATTAGAGAATAGAATATAAGCGATTTTGAATTAGGAAGCATAAATACAGATAGTAGCACATAGGTGTAGGATGTATCGATGAGTTTGAGTCAGAATATTTAGACCTGAACAAGGGCAAAAATTAAAATTGACCAATAGAATTAACGACAAAAATGAAGTCGAAAAGAGCTGTAAACAACACTTTAAACACAATTACGGTGAAACAACTCTGATAAATAATTGAAAGATAACAGGATTTTGACTCCAAAAACAAGGCAGAAGGAACATTCCCCTGTAAAACGAAAGAAAAAGGTGAAAGCATAATAAGAATTGCAAAAATAAACATAAATCTCAGTAAGGAAGGGCAAACAGTGGAACGCAGAACTCAAAATTCTATAACAGGAACCAAATTTATGACTATTTATAATTAGCTCAATGAAACTGTTGAAATTGGATTAACAATTTTTATAACTAAATAAAGGAATAGCAACCAAACTCAAACAAAACCAGACTCAAAGGACAATCGATTCTAAAAACAAAAAATTTCAAGGACAATCGACTCCACGGAAAATTTTTTGTTTTCTTTTCAAGTTTGTTTCAGAAAAAAGATAACCATGAAAGAGGATCAGGAGTGAAAAAACAACTAGAGAACATGAACTTCAAACACAAAATTAGGGACAATTGTAAAGAACCACAATATCAATTTCGCGAAAGAATATCACTTGAATTTATTTTGCATACTATATAACCTTTCTGACAACAAAAGATAATTTGAATTTGGCAAAAACTTTACAACTCCAGAGTCAAACAGACAAATCTACTCATAATGAAACCGAAACATAATCACTGACTAGATTTAAAAAAATTGAAGCAAACCTCAAGAGGAAAAAAGCAGAATTGCAAAATTTTGTTTAAATGCTTTTTTTTAGACCTAATTAGACTTGGACGACGACATAATGGAAATTTCAAATATATACCCGAACCGCCGTGGGGGATGGGGTGTAGCAGAGTTGTTATCATAAAATAGAGCTCGGTACGGTCTTGTACGAAAGGGTTGCTGGGCCGCACCCAAGATGAGACGGATCCCTCCGTGGTGTCCCGAAACCGTGGTCGACGGCGCACGCCGTCTTCAGCCTTGTCCTGTTGTTAGTCGACGTAACCTAGGGTCGAAGGTGTCCATCACCGTGCCTGAAAAAGTGCTCTCTAACCCTGCCCTGGAACCGTATCCCTGAAGAGGACCAACCTTCTCCAACGGCCCTTGCCCGGGCCACCTCTACAACAGGATCTCTCGTGGCTTCCACAAGGAAAACCCTGATCGACATCAGTACGCCACGGGCGTACGGGCATCAACGATTAATGTAAGTGGTAATAAACGCCTCTTGGTTTCAAACAGGCATCTAATTATTGTGCGTCATCCTCACTCTTGGCATTCCAGATCCTAATTTCCCTCGTCAGTCTTGCTCCCGTAATACCTGGTATAGATGAGATTTCGAAGGAGGGTCTGGAAGTGTAGGAGGAAAAGAACTGAACGAATGGGCATGGATAATAATGAGGAGGTTGAAGATTTTAGGGTAGTGACGCTCATGTTGACATTCCAACCATTCTTTCCTCGGTCTGTCTCTGGTTACGCCGCCATTTACTTTACCTTGATATACTTGTTTCGTCAGTTGTTCATCTTTCATTCTCTCAACATGCCCAAACTATCTCAACAAATTTCTTTCACACTTGTCAACCAGTGTCTCCTCTATACCACATTCTCTGAGGTTTCTCTCATTAATGACTTTGTCCATTAGAGTCCATTTACTTTTATCCTTTTTTTGGTAGGTCCAGGTCTCGCTACCGCACACCATAAAAGGATTAAAAGAGAGATAGGTGGAATGATAGAAATCTTCGCGGATTCAATGAGCGTATCGAAAATTTTCATAGATACAAAAAGCAGGATGAAGCTAGCTAAGCAGGTAAGAAATACTCTCTAGTTGTTAAGAGAAGTGAAAGAAGTTTTCCCTCTGAGCCCACTTTTTTTCAATATATTAGTCTCAGACTCAAAAGAAGAAATAAGGATAAAATAATGGAAAGGTATTAAGATGGGAAAAGAAAAAATATACACACTGTATAATCGGACGATAGAGTGCTGACGGTATAGGATGATGAAGGGATGGCGGGCCTAATTACAGGTTTGGGGAAATAATTATATAGGAAAAAGTTGAATATAAATGTAGAAAAGACAAAGAATATAAGATTTAGGAAATGAGGAGGATGTAAAAAAATGGGCTGGTAGATGAAATGAGGTACGAGATAGGAGCAAGAAGGTAATAAAATTAATGACATAGAAAAAAAGAAGCAAGTTATTGAGACTGGGGATATACGAGTAGTAAAAGGAACAAGTTTAGACTACTAAGAATTAGAAAGAATTTAAAGTCTCAGTCGACAGTCTCCAGACGCATCTCTACTGCAATATAATTCTGTCTTCTTTCCATGTTTAAGAGTTCATTAGTAATATTTAGCATGCTCCTCCGAGAGCAATTTATGAACCAATGGCTTCTTTCGACGATGCGTAAGAGATACCGCAGTAGAGTTCCGGGACAATCAGGAGCTGTGAAACTCCCGTCTTACCCAGCATCTGCTTTCTCATTAGCTATAATATCTTTATGGCCGGGAACCCAGATCAGACTGACTCAGTTTTTACCGGCAACTTTAGAAGAGTTTGAAGGCAATTCCAGACTAATCTAGAAGTAAAATTTTCATATATAGAAGCCCTAAGTGCTGCTGGACTGCCAGAGCAAATGTAAATGAGCTGGCCTTCATGAGCTTGCTTAAAAATTTCCTTCAGGCAAGCTTCAATAGCTATTATTTTGGCCTGGAACCTGTAGGGAGTATGCCCAGTACTGTTCTTATCTTAGCCCTAGCCTTCTTTTCATAGATTCCAGCCCCTTTTCCCAAGGTGTCCTTAGAGCCGTCTGTGTATCTAACTAGACTTCCTTGATTGAATAATTCTTCCTTCCTCCCTTCATCATGCCATTTTTTCCATTAAGGGAAGATGATTTTGAAGGTTTCATAAGGGATAATTTTCTCAACATGGTACCAGTTTGCATAGCGAGAATATTATCCTCGCATAGCATACGCATACTGACATCATGTAGATCTGTGACTTCAACATTACTAAGGAGTCACTATTAGGAGTTTATAGACTTTCACTTCCGCAATCTCATATACAAATAGGTGCAATGGCGGGATGTCCAGGATGATCTCAATAGCTGCTGCTGGTATTTTTTTTCATAGCACCAGTGATCGCCCAATCGAAAACCCTTTGGAGATTTTCCAGTTGTTTTTTTAGTACTGATTAGCTTAGTCCTCGGCAACCAGATCGTTGATGCATATGCTATTATAAGTCTGATTATTATCATTGTATGTAACCAGTAAATAATCCTAGGTTATAAGCCGCAGATTTTGCTTATTGGTTATTGTCGAATATGACTTCTTCTACTTCCCTACCGTAGAACTATTGTAGACTTCTAAGGCCAGAAAGCTCCTTCTTTGGTAAAATACATGAGTACCCTCTTGTTCGAGTTCGAGGACAAACAACGGTCCTTGAACCATTGCTCTACTATGTTGAGCGCTGATTGCATCAGTTCCACTAAAGTGTCCTCATGTTTCCCTTTTACTAGCATCGCCAGGTCATCTGCATAGGAGGCATTATTTCTCAACTACCCCAACTTTAAAAGTCATGTTCTTTGATTGTCTTGAAATTCTGGGAATATGTTCGCCGATGTGAAAAATAGGCGAACAGCCTAAATAGGTTGTGAAGTGAGAGGCAAGGGGCTCACAAAAATCAAGCACCTCGAATTGTGAAAGACAAGGGCAGTCACAAAAATCAAACGCCTCGAATTGTGAGAGGCAAGGGAACTCACAAAAATCAAGCACTTCGAATTGTGAGAGGCAAGGGGACTCACAAAAATCAAGCAGCTCAAATTGTCAGAGGCAAGGGCAATCGCAAAAATCAAGCACCTCGAATTGTGGGAGGCAAGGGGACTCACAAAAATCAAGCACTTCGAATTGTGAGAGGCAAGGGGACTCACAAAAATCAAGCAGCTCAAACTTTCAGAGGCAATGGGTCTCACAAAATTCAAGCACCTCGAATTGTAAGAGGCAAGGAGACTCACGAAAATCAAGCAACTCGAATTGTGAACTGTGAACTCAAAAAATTTCAAATTCATGAATTTAAGAAATGTTGGAAATGGAGGATTAAAAATTAGAAGCTCTTTAATTTATAGGACATCACTTTACAACAAACATCTATTTTGATGATTCCTAATCATGTTAATACAAAAAAATGGTCGCCTTTGGATGGTACATTCTCGTTGCTCCATCTCAAATTAAAATACCAGACACAAATTCTTAAATTCAAGTATATTAAATTTGAAACAATGCAATTCAAGATTCGTGGAAGCAAACCGCCACCAAGCACTAAAAAAGGTAGAAAAAGATTTTAAATACCTATACGAGAAAGAAAAAAATGAGTTCACGTGTTGTTAGATACAATGATGTGAGAATTATATAATATTTTTAACGAGACCATAATTTTTTATCTCTTTATTCTGTAAGATATTCAAAACTCAAGTTTAATTTTTGTTTGGAATTATTTTACTTTTTAAAATTCATTTTTCAAAGTTCGCATAATTAACTGTTGTTCGACATAAAAATAAAAATGTATCTAACTTTAATTTCTTTGTGTATATTTGTACACAGAACTAAAAGTCAAGATAAAAAAGACCTGGAAATTTAAATGAAGGAAAAATTTACTTGATATATTGAAAGCGTAATACAATAAAGTCTATGTGAAACCTTTTGCAGAGATAACGTTAAGTCAATGAAAATCTGTTTTGCCGAAATCTTGGTTTAAATTCCGAACATGTGCTGATATACTTTGTTATATGACATTTAATTCTTTTAATGACATCAGAGATTCCCTGAAATAATATATGTAAAAAAATAAAAACATCCCAACCAATGAGAATAAGCTAAAAAATAAATTCTCAATTTACTGAGAAAATTGTTTGACCAAATAATAATTTTTTAAACAATTGAGGCTAAACATCTGAATGAAAAAGTAATTAATAAAGCTACACAATGAAAGAGTTCGTTTTTTATATATTTTAATTTCACCCAAAGCTAAGTCCCGGTAAAATTGTTTGGACCCAGAAAGGAGAAGATAAATAGAATAAGCAGGTATATAACTATGAATTATATTTATTCAGATTATTAAACATTTTACAACGACGCGTTACATAGTAATCAGTCACAATCGTAGTATCAATTCAGTCACATGACCTTTCGTAGGGAAGTAATCACAATGATTTATCACAAGTATTCAGTCTCGTTTCTCGCTATACACTTTATCATGAGAGAGCATAACATTACATTAGATAATACTTAATGGAGGTTTGGTTTTACGCTATGCGTGAGAGATCGACGAAAAATTATCGATGACAAGATGGCATACACTGCTTCTTATTAACTAAAAATATTTCAGGAGCCTGTTTAAGCGTGCCCTGAATAAGACCCTATTTGACTCAAAAGAAATCTGGAGCTTGTGACAGCGTGCCCAGAACGTTGATCATAAGAAGTGGATTCTGGAGCCTTTAATGGCGTGCCCA
>JAWWEA010000003.1:52494149-52506128 GCA_035222095.1 Andricus quercuspetiolicola | reverse complement strand
GGCTGAAAATTAATCTTCTTCACTAAAAATTTAACTATTCCAGTTGAAACTTGAACTATTTTGTTGAAAAATTGTTTGTTTTTTTTCTTGGAAATTAATTTTGTTAAACTAAAAATGTAACTATTTAAGTTGAATAATCCATCATTTTAGTTAAAAAATCATCTCTTCATTTGAACATTAATCTTTTTTGAAATTTTGAAAGCGATGTTTGATTTTGTGGATCAGCAATACAAAAATTATGAAATCAAAAGCTTGAATAAAAAATTTGAAATAAAAACCCATTTTTCTAAACTTTTGGAAATCGCAGTGTGTTAGAAATATTTTTAACTAAAAAAATTAGGAAAACTATAACAATTCACGGATACTTTTCCACGTTATATTTCTTAAACGGAAAACATTAACTTTTGTATCTCCAAGTGTTGAAGACCTTTGTCCCATTGATTATTATTATTATCATTAAATTATTGAATATATAATATAAAAATAGAAAGCGAATTTCTAACAAAATATCGGAATTCCCAACAACAACAAAATTAATGTTTACTAGTTGCACTTTAAATAAAGAAAGATAACGTTTTTTAAAAAAGTGACGGATTTTTTATTAAACTGTTTAATTTTTGAACACGAAAATATGGATTCTTAGCGAACTAGATTAATTTTCTACCAAAAAAGACGAATTTTCAACGAAATAGTGACATTGTCAACGAAGGCGATGAATCTTACAAAAAAAAAATTTTCAACAAAGTAGTTGAATCCTCGACAGACAAAATTAATTTTCAGTCAGTTGCATTTTTAAACGGAAAACACAAATTTTCAACAAAATAGTGGAATCCTCAACGAAAACAGATTATTCATCAAACCAAAATAACGAATTTGCAACTAAATATTTCAATTTTTATCTAAAGTCATGAAGGAAAATAAAATTCACCCAAATTATTATTTTAGGGGATTAATAATTTAGAATAAAAAATATAAATTTTTTAATTCGATTTAGTTTGAAAGATATTTAGGACTTTTAGATCTTTGGAAGATGAACATCTCTCAAGCTGACTCAAAATATTCCAAAAATGTTGGAAAATCTTTCAAAATTAAAAAAATTGCCTTTAAATTTTCCAGATATTTTCGAAATTTGTAGAAATGTTTTAAAATTATAGTAATATTTTGAAATATTTTGAAACTTTTTCAAATTTTGTTCAAAAATTAATTTTTCAAAATAAAAAGTAATTTAATATTTTCCCAGGTATCTCAAGAAAAATTTTATTTTCTTGAAACCTTTCAAACTTTTCAAAAAGCTTCGAAATTTGTTTCGAAATTTTCAAAAACTTACACCTTGTTTAAAATTTTTGGAAATCTTTTCAAATTGAAAATCATTTCTTAACCGTTTTCAAAATTTTCAAATCTTCTAAATATCTTTGAAAATTCTTCTAAAATTTTTCTTGAAATTCTGAAAAATTAAAAAACTTGCCTTGAAATCTTCTAGATTCTGTTTTGACAATTTTGTAAATCTTTTGAAATGTTTCAATTTTTTTAAAAATATTCTCTCAAAATTAATTTTTGAAAATAAAAAATCAGTTCAAATTGTCTCATGAATTTTGAGAAATATTTTTTATTAACGTAAAACCTTCAAACATTTTCTTTTTCAAATTTTTTATAAAATTTTTTAATCTTGCTAATTGAAAGATTTTGCTTGAAAATCTTCCCCATTATTTTTAGAAATTTTAGAACATAATTTGAAATCTTTTGAAATTTTGTCAATTTTCTCTTAAAATTTATTCTCAGAATAAAAAAAAAGTTTCAAATTTCGCAGGAATTTTAAGAAAGTTTTTTTATTTTCTTGAAGCCTTTTAAACTTCTTGAAAAGCTTCAACATTTTTGTCGACATCTTTTTAACTTCCTAAGTATCTCTTTAAATTATTCCTATTCTTCCAAAAATTTTCTTAAAATTATGAAAAATTACAAAAATTGACTTAAAATCTTCCAGAATCTCTTGTGACAATTTTAGAAATATTTTGTCATCTTTTAAAATGTTTTTTTAAATATTCTCTTATAATTAATTTTTCAAAATGAAAAATCAGTTTAAATTTTCCCATAAATTCTAAGAAAATTTTTTCATTATCGTGAATCTTTTCAAAATCCTTAAGAACCTTAAAATCTTTTATTTCAAAATATTCAAAAATGTACATTCTTTTCCAACATCTTGGAAAATAATCTAAAATATTTTGAAATCCTTGTCAATTTTCTCCTAAAATTTATTTCCAAACTGAAAAAAAATCGGTTCACATTTTCCCAGGAATTTTAGGAAATTTTTTTGTTATTTTGAAACCTATTAAAATTCTTAAAAAGCTTCTTTATTTTCGAAATCTTCAAAAATCTTCAAATTAGGAACGCGAATTTTCCGACAACAATAGTTTCAAATGGTTTCGAGTAATTTCGAGATGGTTTCGAGAATCAATCGAAAATTACGCCGTGCGCTCTTTAATAATCGGATTTAATAAATGTCAATTCCTATTCTATAATAAATTAATAATGAATAAGAGATATTATTCTTGTGATATGAATTAAAAGTAATTTTAATAGAGAATAATAATATAATATATACATATATAATATAAATGACGAAGATTATATAATTTATTGGAGAATTACATAAATAAATATAAAAAGCCGGACGCGAAGCGCAAGTATTGTCATGAGAATGTGTTCATTAGAGCCGACAGAGGCTTAAATAAATTTATTTTTATTTCAATCTAAAGTCAAAACAAATTTAACAATCTACATAAAATTAAATTTTCGAGAGTTTTGTCATATTTGCAAGTAAGCTGGCTGTATATGTAATAAACTGTTAGTTAAGCTGCAAACAAAGTGTGAGGCGAAAAAGTATCTGTTTGATTGAAAATTAATCTGTTTTAGTTAAGGATTTAAGTATTCTGTGGAAAATTCGTCGTTCTGGTTAAATTCATCAGTTTTTGATTTTGAATTAAAATCTTTTTTGGTTAAAATATTAACTATTACATTGTTCGTTGGAAATTTATAGTTTTATGTTGAAAATGAATACCTGGGGGACACATGTTTCTAATTTTTCATAAACTATATTTGAAAAATATTTGAAAAGTAATTTCAATGTCCAAAATCAAAATTTGTTCATTTAGAAAATATAAATCTGTTACGATTATTTTTAAAAATGTTGTTATATAGTCCAGCTTTTCATGACGAATTTGAAATCTATTTACTGAATTTAATTGGCAAATATGAAAAGTCTCATTGAATATAATTCAAGCGACGTGGTATAAAGAATAGTTTGAAATAGTTTGTACTCAAATAAAATGTTCTTTAGCTAAGGTTCAGGTACTTCAAAGTGCTCTTCTGTACATGAGCCTTAATGGAGTGGACTGGAGAGGGGATACAGAGGAGAGGGGATACACAATTAGAGAACACTGATCCAGTAAGCTATGTACTAAATTAAACAAATAATAGTGATAAATTGTACACTTCTTGTAGATTCATTATTACTTCATTCACTATGTCAAAAGTGTACAAATACTCATAATTCATGAGCAAGCCAGTCGAGTTGAAAACAGTTTATGGTCTTATTATTGTACTATTTTCAACTAACAATGTATGCATCATTTTGAATAGATACGAGTATACCTGGATTTCAAAAACAATTATAATAAGATATGATTCTGTCTTGGAACATTCCAAAAGAATTACAATTTTGACTTGCGGGTGGAAATTTTTAAACATAATTATGATTCTGACTTGATAAAAACAATTTTCTAGCAAAATTAAAATTTAATTTAAAGATAAAGATGTATGACACCGGGATTGATTGCTGCACTTGGTTAAGAATTATAGGTGTGGCGGTGCCAGCTTCACATTTGAAACCAGAGTGCGCATCATTTTTTAGAAAACGAAAAGGACTGCCTGATTGTGCCTAGCGTAGATCAAGAGTCCTAAATGAGCCCTTAATTAAAAAAAAAACTCGGCATAGATTAAGTGAACAGTTTTAAAGTTACAGGTATGGCGGTGTTAGTTTCATACGAAGTCAGCGCGCAACCCATTTTTTGTAAAAAATTACAGAGCTCAACATTTGGGATTTAGGGCCCCGAATAGCCCTAAATAAACCTCTAATTAAAGCATAGTTTCCAATTAAGAAGTTAAGAAATACGAGCTCTGTTCTTCGGCGCGCCCAAACTTGCGAGCCGCGCGCGAAGCGCGCGATGAGAATGTTCCCGTGTAGCAAGCAGATTTTTTTGAATAGGATTAGTTTAGTAATCTGACGAATGATGAGATTGATTATTGAATTATCTGATGTATTCAACTTACCAATAGAGTGAAATAAAACTACTGAGGTTATCAGTAGAGTAGAAATTGTGGTACTCATCAGTCTTAAATAAAGAAGACCATTTCTTGAATAATTCACGGAAGATTGTAACTGATGACAAGTGAAAGAAACGCCTCGTTTGTCGATTTATATACCAGCCGTTATCTTTTGTTTCAAATCGTCGTGAATAATTGAATCATTTGAGTACATATTTCCTAATATGTTTAAAAAGATACATTTTTTTATAAAAAATTGCATAAAATATGCTATTTTGTAAAATGCTTATTGTACACTATTTCCCTTAAAATGACATGAAAGTTGAAAAAATTCTGCATTCAATAACATCAAAATAAATTGATTGTCTTAAGTGCTTAAAAAGATATTGGAAAAACATTCGAAATGTTTCACTTTTACGGAGAATGTGCGGACTGTCTCAAGAAATGTTATTAAATTGTTCGATTCTTTAAACAATTTTTTATTGCTTTATTTTGTTGAAAATGAATTTTTTCAACTGAAAATTGAACTATTCCATTTTCAGAAGAAAATTTATCTTTTTCAATTTAAACTTCAAATATTTGGTTGAAAATTCATGTATTTCGTTAAAAATTCGCCTTTTTTGATGGAAAAGTAATCTTCTCGATGGAAAATTTAACTGTTTGATTGATAATTTACATATTTTGTTTAGAATTCTATTTTTTGTGTAGAAAATAAATTTTATTGGTTAAAAATTCAACTTTTTGGTTGATGATTTACGTATTTTGTTCAAAATTGTATTTTTTGCAGAAAATAAATGTTTTGGTAAAAAATTCAACCGTTTGGTTGAAAATTGACATTTTTGTCGAAAATCCATATTTTCGGGTTGAGAATTCAACTGTTTTGTAAACAACTCATCTTGTTGGCTGGAAAATTATAAATTTAGTATAAAATTAAACTTTTTGCTGTAAAATTTAACTGTTTTGTAAAAAATTCTTTCTTTTTTTTGAAAATTAATTTGTTGAGATATAAATTTAATTGCTGAATTCTGGTTCTTCTTGGTTAAAAATTCCACTATTTCCTTCAAAGGTAATGTACTTTATTGAGAATGAGTCTTTTTGGTAGAAAATTAATATTATTGTTAGAAATTTATTGTTTCTTGGCTAAAAATACAATGCTGTGTTAAAAATTAATCTGTTCAAGTAGAAGATTCAAGGTTTTAAGTTAAAAATTGGTATTTTTTGGTTAAATTTAACTGTTTAATATTTAAAATAAAAATATTTTTCAGTTGAAATATCAACTATTACATTTTCTGTTAAAAATTCATGTTTTTGGATTAAACATTCAATTACGATGTTGAAAATTGTTTTTCTTTTGTCAGAAATTAATTTTTTTTAACTGAAAATTTAACAATTTGGTCGAAAAAAAACTTTTATGTTGAAAATTTATATTTTCGGTTTACAAATTCAACTGTTTTGCAGAAAATTCGTTTTTTTTGTTGAAAATAATTTTTTGTAATAAAAAAAATTTAACTGTAGTTCAAAGTTGATTTATTTTGTTGGTAGAAATTTCACATTTTTTGATTAAAAATGCAGCTTTTTGGTATTTGGTCTGAGTCTGGATCTCCATGATGGTGTGGAACAGAGCCATTTAAATTTTAAAGGTATCGTTGCAACGTATTCACTAGCCTAGCGGACTAGGCGTCAGTTGAGCATCACAATGCCTCGTCGAGATTCGAGCTCGCGTTTCTGGGAGTCGGAGTGCTACACAATAGAAAAGGTTAGCCAGGCCGTCAGGTATCCGATGGTACCCTGACTTGCGTTTAAGCATTTCAATGTTACTTTTGCGATTCAAAACAAAAATACGCGCGTCCTAGTGTAAGGTGGTTCTAAGTTATGATTATACCATTTAGTCATTTCCCTTTCGGGGTAGGCGTAACTCACTTGGTGGGGAAGGGAGTAATGCGAGGGAGGAGGTATAGATTTTTTTTATTTTTTTATTTATTTATTTATTTTTTTAGATTGATCTAGAACTCTCGTGCTATTTATTTAAATAACACTCTCGTTCCTCAGTACTGCTCCGACCCAGGTCGCTCGCATCAATGTCTCTAGCGATCACTCCAAGTCCAAGTGATACTTCTCAAGTAAATTTGCAAATATAATTTAGGCAAGAAATTTTGTTAAATAAAATGTTATTGTAGCTTGTATCCTTTTTCCAAAAAGTTAATTTTTTTATTTTTAATGTATTTTTATAACAAGAGCTTATAACATATTTGTACATATTTTTTGGTTAAAAAAATTTTGTCTTTCCATTTTTTCGTCTCTTGTGTCGTTTTTCCAAAAATTTAATTCTTTTATTTTTAATCTTATTCTTTACGATTAAAAGAAAATATACTTGTCCTATATAAAAATTATTGATAAAAAATTTGTAGATCCTTTTTGGGTGAACAACTTTTGTCTATTAATGTTTTTTCGTACCTTGTGTCGTTTTGCAAAAAATTTAATGGTTTTATTTTATAGATAATTTTTATAGATGTTTTTATTTTATACATAATTGCTCAAGTAATTAAAAAATAAAGTTTCACAGCAAAACCAAAAATTTCAAATTCAAAAAAAGTAAGTTATATTTAGAAGGAGAATCGTTTGATAGCGCCACTTCTACGTTTGGTAGTTCGGTGTCCTAAATACTTTTCGATCCACAGCAGTTTTTCTAAAAGCGGTGGGGGCAGACTCAAAAATGAAAATTCGTCGATTTTTCTTTTTTGGATCGTTTAATGGTTGCACGGTGATGTTTGGCTGTCGTGTATCAACGTTAAAGAGTAGATAATTATTTGAATATTTTAAAAACAATGTTTTGCGCTATGACCAAAACATTTTGAAATTTTTAAAAGTGAATCTTGAAAAACTTAAAACTAATGGAAATTTTCAGTATGTAAGATAATGCATGCTTTGTAGGTGAAGACTTATACATATAAACATTTATACATATGTAATAAATATTTACGAAAGATGTCATATAGCTTTCAAAGACAATAAAGTTAAGCAATTTATACCTTCAGAAATACTTTCGGTCCTAATATAGTTAGGATAAGGTTTTTATTTTACATTTATGAATCATTTAAGTATTTACTTTCTCAAATAATGACGAATTTAAAAAAAATTGATTGTATTTAACAATAGCATAATGTAGGTTAATGTCAAATTTTGTGGTATTTGGTAGATTTCATGCTTGACGGCTGATTCTTATACACATAAAAATGTCCGTTGTTAGTTAAATTTGAAGTTATGTTTCACATTGTCAAGCACATCATGAGAAAAACATAAAGATGGATTGCATTTTGCTATTTTCCTATTTTGCTAATTATTGCTAGTAGAATTAGCCGGGTTGCCCTGAAACTTCATCTTAAAAATTCTCTGATTTTTCCTTCACTAATTTTTCATTTTTTCCTGACCATTAATATTCAAGTACTACCTGCATGTTAATCTTGTAATATTTTTAACATAGGATATTTCATAAACGGAATGAAGCAATATTTCATATAAAAATTTAAAATTGTCAAATTTATTTATTTATTTTAAACAATATAATGACTTTTATATCATAAAAGATGACTTTCTAACAAAATGTTTGAATTTTTAACAAAATAATTAATTTTTAATGAAATAGTTGAATTTTCAACGTAGAAAGATGAGTTCTCAACCAAAAAAGATGAAATTTCATTTAAAAAATTGAATTTTAAGTCACGAAAGAAAAAAGTTCATATAAATTGTTGAACTTTCAAGACAAAAGACGAATTTTCTGTACAAAAATTGAATTTTCAAGCAGAAGATATGGGGTTTCATCAAAAAAATTAATTTTCAACAAAATAGTTAAGCTTTCAAGGAAAGAGATAAACTTTCATTCAAAAAAAATTAATTTTCGACAAAGTAGTTAACTTTTACCCACGTAGTTGAATTTTCAATAAAAAAAGATCAATTTTCAACAAAATAGTTAAACTTTCAACGAAAGAGATGAATTTGCAGCTAAAAATATGAATCTTCAAGAAAAAAAAAATATTTTCCTAACAAATTGGTCAAACAAAATTTTCAAGCAATAGATGAATCCTCAAGAAAAGAAGATTTAATTTCAACCAATTTCATTTTTATGCAAGAAAGGAGAAACTCCTACAAGTAAAACAGATGAATTTTTAAATCAAAAAGACGAATTTTCAAAAAAAACGGTTGAATTTCCAACCAAAAAGGATGATTTTTTAACAACATTTTTTAATTTTCAAACAAATAATAAAATGCATAACTAAAAAGACATGGACTTCCGTTTCCGGCATGAAAGTGTGAGGCAGTGGAAAATTTTTGAAGCTGAGTTTTTCTCATAATTGTGGTGAAATTTGAGGTGAATGGATTGCGGAAGTGTGTAGAAGGGTTGGCGTGTGAGAGATTGATTGAGAGATTAAGAGACTGACAAGGGGGTGAGGATAGTTTTGGGGATTAAGGCAGATTTTTGTGGAAGATGCGCCGGAAAAACATAGTTTTGTAGAGAAGGATTAGAATAATAAGGGGACAGAAGGAAACAGTGCTGAGGCTAAAGATCCGATAGATGAGGAAATGTTGAAAGAAACGTGCAAAATGATGATAGAAGTAATGGGGATGTATGAAGAAAAGCAGGAGAAAAGGGGAGAGGAAATAAAGAAAGAAGTTAGGTAGGAAATGGCAGAACTTAGGAAAAAAATGAGGAAATGGGAAGAAATGAGAGAAAAGTTAGAGAAAAGGACGCAGAAGTTAGAACAAAGACTAGAAATGCAGGAAGGGACTAATAGTAAGGTAGAGAGGTGGGAAGGTGGGATAAAAAAAATAGAAAGCTCATAATGGGAGATTGGAGATGGGTTGAGTGGGAATAAGGAGAAAGAAAAACTGAGAAAAATAGAACAAAGAATAGAAAAGAAAGAGAGAGAAGAAAGAAAAAGAAACATAGTGATAAAGGGTCTAAGATTAGAAGGGAAGGAGCTGAAGGAAGGAGTGGAAGAAGTACTGACAAGGATTGATGCCAAAGTAGAAATAGAGGAAGTGCGAGGTGCAGGAAGGGAAGAGCGAAGAGGGGAAAGAATGATACTGTTGAAGCTAAAGAAATGGGAACACAAGAGAGAGGTAATGACAAAGAAGAGGGTGTTATATGGAAGCCTAGAGAGAATAGAGGATGATTTGACATGGGTAGACAGGAAGATGCAGTATAAGTTAAGGAAAATATCGGAAGAGGAAAGAAAAAAGGGAAAAGAACATGGGTCAAGTATGGGAGAATACAGATAGAAGACGTATGGTTGGGTTGGGACGACGACAGGGAAAAGTTAGTAAAAAATGAGGGGTCGATAAACTAGAAGAGGAAGGAACGGGAGATATAGAAATAAGAAATCATAGAAAACAAAAAGAGACGAGAAACGAAAGTAGGGAAGATTGGAGGATATGCTACTGGAATACAGCAGGCTTGGAAAGAAAGGATAGGGATTTTATCAGGAATTTGTCATAATGAGATGTAGTAGTAATGATGGAGATGTGGCTAGATGATAAGGGATGGAAAAGAGTAAGGGGAAGATTACCAAGTGGTTACAAATGGCAGGTTCAATAATGCAAAGAGGAAGAATAAAAAAGGCAAAGCAATGGGAGGAATGTTGATGGGAGTAAGGAACTGATGTATAACAGAGAAGGATAAAAAAGAGATGAAAGAACAGAAAGAAGGATTAATAGTAGAAAAGATAGATGTGTCAGGAGAGAGGTGTAAGATAGTGGGGGTTTACGTGAACGGTGATATGCAGAAGAAATCAGAGGAGATAAGAGAACTGATGGAAGAAAATAAACAAGCTTATAATAAGAGGTGATTTTAAAGCGAGAACAGGAGATAGAGGAGGAAGAGAATGGGGTGGAGAGAGAGGAAGAAGATCCAAAGATAAGATACTGAATGGGGAGGGGAAGAAATTATCAAAGAGCCTAGAGGAGATGGGATGGTTTATTCTAAACGGAAATATAGAGGGGGATGAGGAAGGGGAATATACACGATCAGGAGGAAAAGGGGGAACGGTAATTGATTATGTGGTAGTGGATAGGTCAGGAATATCAAAATAGGGGAAGGAAATGTAAATGAGGGGATGGAAATAATGATAGGAGGAATAACAAAAGTATTGAAGTGCACAAGCAAAAAAGAAGTTAATGAAGGAGGAGACAGAAGCGGGTGGGATGAGGAATGTAAACAGAAGAAGAAGGAAGTGAGAAGGGAATTGAGAAAATGGAGAAAAGGGACAAGTAGTGGGGAAACATATAGGAGAAAAAAGAAGGAGTATACTGAGTTGTGTGATCAAAAAAAAAAGGAGGAAAATAAAAGGTTTGAAGCAGAGGCGGAGAAGGCTAGGACGGAAGAAGAGATTTGGAAGGTGGTAAATAGAGAGAGAAGAAGAAGCAAAAGAGTAAACCAGGATATTGAGATGATAGAATGGAAAAAATATTTTATGTAATTACTAGGAGGGGTGGAGAGGAAGGTTAGGAAAGGAGGAAAAGATGGTAGAGAAACAGATGAGGAGGAGCACATTATAAGGGAGGAAATAGGCAAGGTATTAGAGATAATGAAAGATGGAAAGGCACCTGGTGTAGATGAGATTCCAAATGAAGTCTTGAAATGTGTGAGGAAAGAATTAAAGGAATGGGCATGGATAATGTGCAATAGAGTATGGAGAGAAGAGGGTTAGCCAGAGTTATGGAAGCAAGGAGTAGTGGTACCCATAGTGAAGAAAGGCAAAGGTGAGGACGTTATAGATTATAGAGGAGTGACATTAGTGCCAACATTGTATAAAGTATGTGTGACAGTTTTATTGGAGAGGTTAAAAAAAGAAGTTAAGGAAAAAAGATAGAACCACCTAATCAGACAGGGTTTAGAAAAGGGATGGGGGTGATTGACAATATAAATTAAATATAATTTTAAATTTAAATTTCAAATAAAAAAGATAAATTTTCAACCAAATATAGAATAGTTAAATTCTCAGTGAAAAAATACTAATTTTCAACAGAACAGATAAAGTTTCAGAAAAATAAATGAATTCTTAACTAAAATAATGAATATTTAACTAAAAAAATTAATTTTTAATATAGTAGCCAAAATTTTGACCAAAGAGTTGAATTTTGCACTAAATTGTAGAATTTTCCAGCTGAAAATATAAATTTTCTGTAAAATCGTCGAACTTACACCGAAAATGTTAATTTTTTACTGAAACATTTTAAGATTAATTTTCAACAATATAGTTCAATTTTTGATAGTAAAGAATGATTTTTACCAAAACACCTGAATTTTTAGTTGAAAACCATAATTTTAAAAAAAGTTATTTTTCAACAAAATAGTTAAAATTTTGACAGAATATATAAATTTGGAACTAAATTGACGAATGGTCACCTAAAAAGAGTAAATTTTGAACACACTACTTTAACTTTTGACCAAATAATTTAATTATATACCAAATTGATGAATTTTCCGCTGAAAATATAAGTTTGCTACAAAATTTTTGAATTTTCAGCAAAAAAAATATATATATACAATTTTCAGCCGAATAATCCTGATTTTTGATTAAACAGTTGCTTTTGGGACCAAAACAGGATTTTTTCTTAACGAAAAGGGATTATTTTTCAAACCAAAAAGGAAAAATTATTTAA
>JAWWEA010000003.1:52141264-52153792 GCA_035222095.1 Andricus quercuspetiolicola | reverse complement strand
ATAATTATAAAGCCCATCTTGCTAATCGGCCAGTAATTTTTTTTAAATTATGCAACCACTTCAATGCAATATGATCTGTGATAACCTTAAAAGAAGAACCCTTTAAATATGGTCTAAACTTTATAATCGACCAAACTACGACTAAACATTCCTTTTCTGAAGCCAAATATTTACGTTCTGCTCCATTCAGACCTCTACTCGCAAACGCTATTATGTAATTTTCGCCGTTTATTGTTTGCGTTAAAACAGATCCTAATCCTATATCACTAGCATCAGTTTCAAGTTGTAATGGACTTCCAAAATCACGATAGGCTAAAATTAGTGCTGTTGTTAGTAAGCGTATAATAGTCGTGCATGCCTTTTTCTGTTTGTCAGACAATTCCCACTTTACTTCCCGTTTTAATAACTTTTGTAATGGTTCTATAATTTCTGCAAATTTTGAATAAAGTTCCTATACCAAGAAACCATTTCAATCAGTCTTTGAAATTGTTTAATTGTTTTTGGCCTTGGAAAATTCAAAAATAGTTCGATTTTCTCCTCATCTACTTGTAATCCTTTCTCATTTACTTTAAAACCCAAATATTTTATTTCCGAACATCCAAACTCGCATTTATCCAAACCTATTGTTAAACCTGCATTTTTAATTTTATCTAATACGATTTTCAAATATTTTAAATGATCTTCAAAATTTTTTGAAACCATTATAATGTCATCAAGATAACAAAATACATTTAGCTTTAATTCTGGTGTTATCACTCGGTCCATAAGGCGCTGAAATGTATCAGGAGCATTTTTCAAGCCAAATGGCATCCTTTTAAATTGGCACATTCCTTTACCCGGGACAATAAAAGCTGTAATCAATTTCGATTCTTCGTCCAGTGGTATTTGATGATATGATGAACGAAGATCGATTTTAGACATGTATCTTGTTGATCTTAAATTGTCTAATATTTAAAACATTATTGGAATTAGGTACAAATCATTCTTTGTTATTTTATTTACTTTTCTAAAATCTAAGCAAAATCTATATTTGTTTTGCTTCATTTAATTCCACTATGCCTTCAGAAATTTCTTCACAAAATTCTAAATATTTCTTTCTTTCTATTTTTATGAGTTTAATATTATTATTTGTCACCGCATTATTCCTAAAATTATGCCAATTACTTTTTCTAACTGCGAATAATTTTTCTATTATCGAATCATTTTTTTCCTCCTCTCTATCTAACACCGTTTTCAGCTTAGAATTATTTTTATTTTTATCGCATTCCAACGACCCTTTAAATTCTGTCTTTAATTTCCTCTCTTTACCTATCCTGCATAAATTTTTATTTATTTTACTTCTATCTTCATTTGTTTTCTTATCGCTCTCTCTCTCTCTCTCTCTCTCTCTCTCTCTCTCTCTCTCTATTGTCACTAGCCTGTTTATCTAATCTCTGGATGCCCACGGTGGCACATTCCAGTGTTGCGTCGCTCGCATTGTAGGGTTAAGGGTGTGGGGCACTATGGTCCCGTTGGCTCTGTGTCAGCTGGGGTGCTGGTGGGATCGAATCTAGTGCATCACCTGTAAGGAGGGCTTGGGGTGGCGTATGTGGCGACACGGGAGAAGAGGCTTCGCACTGTAGCAAATCAGTCTCTTTCTCTCGCATGTGGTTTCGTAGGCTACCCTTCGTTCCAAATTTTAGTTTACTTTTCTCGCTTTTCTTATTCTTATTCTCTTTCGCTATCGGCTCCTGCATTTTAATTAATTTCGATTTTATCGCATACTTAATATTTGGTAATTCTGGTAACCACCAAATCTTTTTTTTCATAATCGATTTTTAAACCTAATCTTTCTATCATATCGGTTCTTATTATTCCTATCGATCTTAACTTTGGTACCAGTCTGAATAATAAATATTTTTCCGTATGACCTATTTTGATTGGGATTAAGACTTGTCCTATAATTTTTAATTTTTGTCCATTTGCTACCATTAATACATTGTTTATTGGTTTCTTAGTTTAATAATGTAGCTCTTTTATAGTTTTTATGAATTTTTCGCCTACATAAGAGTGTGTTGCACCGGTGTCAACTAACACTTCAAATTTATGATTTTCAAAATCTATCATAAGATGGAATCTTGTTTCGTCCGAGTCGTTTTTGTCTGTGTCAAGTAATTCTGTCGGTCTTTGGTTTCGTTGGCTATTTTCCGCCTTCAATAGCCACCGTTTGACTCTGTACCAACAATCACGCCGAAAATGGCCTATTTTCCCGCAATTGTAGCACGTAATGGGTTGACGTGATTTGTAATTTGAATTTTGATTTTCTAATTTTGGATCCATGAAATCCTGTGCACTTGGATTCATTTCACCTTTTTTATTATCCCTTCTATTTTCATAATTTGAACTTTTTTGATTTTTATTCTGTCCTTTATTGGTTTGAATTGTTGTCTATTTTGTTGATTTTGGTATTTCGGTTTAAATTGTCTTTGTTGATTTTGTTCATACATTTGTTTTTGATCATTGTTTTTATTTTCATTTTTAATCTCATCATTTCCTTGACCATTTTTCCTTTGTTATCTTTATTATCATCTTTATCTAAAATACTTACTTCTTTACATTTTGCCAATTCTGTTTCCCATTCACGTTCCAAGATTTCTAATTCTGAAAAATATGAAAAAGCATTTCTCGAAATATAAACTTTATATTCAATTTTTAGATTTTCATAAGTTTTTCGCAATTGCCACTCTAAGCTTGCTCGTAGCATTAACTTTACGAATATTTGTTTTATTTCTGATATGAAAGCATGAATATCTTGGTCTTTTTTCTGGTTACAAAATTTTATTTTATTTTTGATTATTTCCGTATATTTCTCATTTAAATAAGTTTTTTTAAAATCTTCAATAAATTGATCTAAATGTTGCCAATTGTTTTTATTGCCTTGAAACCAAGCTAATGCTTCTTCTTCGAAAACAGCATCTAAATTTCCTAAAATGTCCTGTTCGTTAATTTTATAGCCACTTTTAAATCTTATTAAATTATTTAAAAAATAAGTTAGACTATATTCTGTGTTGTTTTTAAATTTAATGGGCCAATTTGACATTTTTTGAAAAGGAGTTTGTATCATTCCGGAAGGAAGGAGAGTTGCTGGTATTTTATTCATATTATTTTCTGTTATGTCCTCTCTTTCTCTTTCGGTTTCTTTACTCCTAATCTTTCGACTTTGCCTTTCTGTTTCATATTGAGGCATATTTGACTTTTGTATTAATGATTGTCTGTGTACCGGTCTCGGAAATGAGTATCCGTCCCCTTGACTAAAAGAATCAATTTCGAAAGTTTTATCATTAATTTTCGCGTTTTCTGTTTCTCGTCATTCTATTTCTATTTGCAATCTTTCGCGACCTATTCTTGCTCTCTCTTTGCTCTTTCTTTTTCTATTTTATCTCTTTCTTTTCTAAGAGTTTCTTCTCTTTCTAACCGACTCGATTCTAATCGTTCCCTGTCTCTTTCTAATCTTTCGAGTTCTTTTCTCTTGTTTTCAATTTCTCTATCTATTCTACTCATTTCTAACTCATTATTTTCTAAATTCCTACTATTTTCGTCTTCTATTCTGCAATCACCTAACGCATTCTCGGTATTTGGGGAGAGTATTCCAATTTGACGTCTATATGGGGTACGGTTTTGTCTGTTTGAGTTTGGGGCACTTTCTGTCTGTGTTATCGTTCTTGGGATTGCACCTGTCGCTTGACTCGCTTGTACCGCCCCCCATTCTGATTCTCTATTTCGTACCGTTACGAATTCTAAGTTTGTATTTATTTCTTCTCATTCATTTTCTCTTTCGACCGATTGATCATCAATATTTTCGTTTTCTAAACTATTCGCAATTTTTTGTGCATAATTTCCTTCAAGTATAATTTGCGGAATTTCATTATTATTTTTCCTACTTTCTTTTAGATTCTGAACCGGATTACCCATTTTCGTAATAACTTTTATTTTACCTGATCTTAAATGCATTCGATTTTTTCTATTCTCTCTTCTACTTT
This sequence comes from Andricus quercuspetiolicola, assembly GCA_035222095.1. Taxonomy (NCBI): domain Eukaryota; kingdom Metazoa; phylum Arthropoda; class Insecta; order Hymenoptera; family Cynipidae; genus Andricus; species Andricus quercuspetiolicola. Next base: position 52,149,773 of record JAWWEA010000003.1, on the reverse strand, counting down.
TTACCGACTAGCTCAGAGGTTTTTACGGGCTGACTAAAAACCGGCGCGTTCTCTCAGGTGAACGCCTCGGTTTTTACTACTGCGGATACTAGTGTGGCCTTACCACGTAGTGAAAGCATTCACTTGGGGCGGGAAATACTAGGGTTGTTTGGGTGACGTCACTGGTTCCTACATTCGCGCGCCAATTTTCGTTACTGACATTCAAATGAGATTTTAGTTCATAATTAATTATCAAAGTCTAATAGATCAAAACATTTCATTATAGTACAGTGATTACCGACAAATAAATTGGATTATAGACTCATCTTGTCTTATGAATATCTACTTTAATACTATATTCCTAATTTCTCCGCTTAAAACTCTAGACAGATCTGAAAGGAAAACAAGTTTCCTGTTGCAAGAACCTAGTTTCGTTAGTCAAGGAGTCCCTGATTTAAAGAAATAAAACTCATATGTTTGAGTTGACTGTTTAATTTACACTAGGAAATTGCACTACATTAGAATCATCTGAAGTCTAGAAATGTTTGTCTGTTAGTCAATATTTTAACTGGAGATGCAATTGATAAACAATTTCAGTGCCCATCATAAAAAAAAATGTTTATAATCTCAGTACTTTAGAGAAGATACATTAAAAATTGATTTCCAAGTGGATTCAATGGAAATTTTATAGATATTTTCGACCTGGGATACAATTAAACAAATTTCCGGTTGGTATTCGACATTATTTTAAAACTTATTTACTGAAATTTATATTGAACACTACCGTACACTACTTTCATTCGATGAAAAACTTCATGTAATGTTCGCACGTTTCTTATTTGCTTAACGAACCGTTGTTATCGATAGCGCTCCTAATTTAAAGCAGAAGTAGTTATAGGTCTTATGTACGTATTTACCGGTAGTTGAACTCTCATGTTTCATTTTTTGCGTAGCGGAAGGGGAAGGAAAAAATAACCGGGGATACTTTCACGCTCTGGATCCAATTTTAAATTGTTGAGAGTGCTGATAAACGGCGGACAGGTGCGCCAGAGCGTGAAATGTGAGAATAGGAAGTTTCTTCGAACATCTCAAATCTTTTCACGTCATGCCTTTGTGTTTCTCATATTCTCCCCATGCTTTATTGATTAAAGATTATTCATGTTCCAACCTTGTCAAGTTATTCACGTGAGAGAAATTATCGAAGTACGTCAGTACCATTCTTAATATGTTTATGTGCTTTGAGACTCTCATAATTAATGAAAAATAACAAAATCCAATCCCTCTTAAATGGTAACAGGTCAATTGTAGCTTTTTAATAGAAATGTTCCACTTCGCGAAGCAAAAGATGCAGTTTTGCTCTACTATTCTAGAATGTATGAGTCTTATACCTACACCAAACACGCTAAAAAATACATGGTTTCAGTCACATACATGTTCAACGATAGTAACTTATAAAGCTAAATAATCGTACGCATAAATGAAGGGTGGCAGTCCAAAAGGTGCTAAGGGACATTTTGACGATAATGGGTTTATTGGCCCAAAAATTATTTTAAAATACTTTACATATCCTGTTAAAAGGACTTGCTCGAAAGCGCATCTTTTGGTATAGTAATACAAAGTTGGTATGTCGCAGGGTGTCAAGGGGCATGCTGCGCTTGATCCCCGTGCAGCGTGCGCAGGCGCAAAGTCGTTCAGCGCTTGCTCATACACAGGCAAAATATTGTATTCTTTCAATTTTCGTAATTTTCTGACCTTTTTCAATCAATGCTTCTCTTTGCTAAGCTTTTCTTGAAGAGGAAAATGAAAAAATTTAACTTTTTAAAGTAAAATACCAGTGTTATCCTAACCTAGAACTTGAAAACTTCTCAAATTTCATCATTTTTTTCAAAAAATACGAAATTTTTGTGATGCAAATAGTTTGGTTTTTATCAACCAGGAAAATTTGTTCTAAGAAAAGTCAAATTTACTATAACACTGATCACACTTAATTACTTTTAACAGCAAAATAGCGAAGAACAGTCTATCACACCGCGACACCGTCACATAAAAATTTAATTTCCGCCGAACTGAATAACTTCTTTAGATCAAAAATTTTCAATTCTCATTCAGCATGCCCATATCTCGAAAGCATATTTTTATTTTTGTAAAGAATTAAAAATTCTATTTTTAATCGATACCGCAATCCGATTTCCAAAACCTGTGAAATTCTAGCCTCAGCATTCTTGGTCGGTTTTCTCGGAAGTGGTTAACTTTCTTACATCAAACATTGTATCAGTAATACTTCACCTCGCGAGACAACTTTTGTTTTACCTTTAAATAGTGATTTCGATTTTACAGAATGTTTTTTCGCTCTCCTGTAAAGTTGCCAAAATGGCCCTTACCATCTTTTGGACTGCGATCCTTCAAACATGCTTACCACTAATATCCAAGAATATATACTAGGGTGGAGCGAAAAGAATGAATTTCTTACGATTGATTTCTAATAGCAAAAAGCTGCTAGATCTGGATCAGCTGAATATAATTTAAATCTCTTCTGAAAGGATTAATACCCTTTACCTGCTTAAGCGTGTCGAAGATGGAGAAATTTTAATTTAACCGTAAAACATATAAAAAATCAACCCTGCCAGTTACCAAATTTTTAAAACGTTGTTTAGTAAAATTCGTTTATTTTCGGAAGTGAGGCATCTCAGATCTTGATTGAAGCATGGCCCTTATGTAAGCAACTTTTTTTTTAGGGTCACATACTTCGGAATTTTAGAGGATGCTTTGCTTACTACTTAACACAGCGTTCTACCACTTGTGTGTTAAAGGGGGATTTGTTTCAATTTGAGGTTTCTGCATTCTCGGCAGCTTATAAAAGTTTCTGAAAGTATAAAAAATAAAAATGAAAAAAATTTTGCACATATTTCTAATACGGAGCAGTCACTATCATGAACTCTTCAGGCATATAGTTCTACATCTATTAAAAAATTTGTGACTGTAAAAATTCATTTTTTCATTTATTTTACTCCGCAAGTGTCTTAGCACTTCGTTGATACGCAGGGATGCTTTTTAGACTATTAACCAGTAAAAGCTTGGCACCACTAAGGGCACAGATAATCAGGACAAGTAGCTTAACTCTTTCTTCCTATTATCCTTGGCTGTAACGTTCTTATCGGTTGGTGCCGAAAATTCGATAAAGAACACGGTTCGTTTCTCGAAGTCAAGGAGAACTATGTCAGGCCTCGATTGCGTGGCAGAAACAATGATCGAGAATATGAAGTTCCAGTATATGCGGCACTTCTGATTTTCGACGATTGACTCAATTTCCATAGAGGCGATCGGTGGGGTGTTGTCAGGGTTAATACCGTAAGAGTGACAGATATGGTTATAAATCATCCTTAGTGCCACATTGTGCCTTTGGATGTACGTCGTTCCCGCATGAGTTCGACAACAAGATAGTATGTGCCCTAGGTGCTCGGGGTGTGCATGCCACGCTCTGCAGCTATCATCGGAAATGTATTGGCCTAAAATGTGACGACGGTATGCTAAAGTTGAAATGATACCGGCTTGACACGCGAAAATAAAACCCTCCACGCCCGACTTCAATCCGAATGATCTGAAGAAAGCAAACGTTAGCTAATGCGACATCGACTGATCCTTCACGTTTCTGTGTAAGACGCCGGGCATTTTCTGATCGAGGAGCTGTTCACGGACATTTTTTTCCTGTGCTTTCTTGATCCGAACCTTCAGGAGTGGATACTTGAGATGGACAATGTTTGATGCACTTTGCTCACCCCCAATATTAGAGTCAAGGCCGAATGTTTCAGCAGACTCATCCGATGCTTTCTACAGAAACGCTCCTTTTCCCACTTCTTCGTGTTTTCTGACAAGTCTAAGAAGAGGATCTCGCCCATTTGCGACTATATGTGGTGTACCCAGAATAATCCTGTTGCGAAGAAATTCAAGATGTTATGTAGCAATTTGCAACTCACAAGACACATTTGATGGTAATATTTCAGTTAAAGATAATTCATCCAATTGTGAATTATAGTGCCTGATACAACACTGAGGCTGCACGATGCTCCATGATTCGTTTCGATCTAATTTGTAATTTAATTTCTTATCGCTGATTCGTTCCGTATTTCTTCTTTTTACTACATGAACACCCTTTCTCGGAGTCAACATTATCATCGTGGGACGTCGCAGGAGGTTGAGAATCATCGAGACTTCGGAAAGCCTCAGCCAACTCGCTACTTCTACTAAAACCATGACTCTACCATTTGAATTCTCCCTCCGATTCCACCATAAGGTGCTGCTGCCGACCTGACATCTGAAAATTTCAACTGGCAATTGGTTGCAGATATTGTTAGGAAATCACCTGGATTCTCTGCTAGACCTGGATTGTTCTAGAAATCTCCAGGATTGCTCGATCCACACTACATCAATTTCGTCTGAATTTAAGGCGATTCGAATGAAAAAAACAACACTGTTGTTACCAGATATACGTATGGTAACTCTGTAGTTCAGGCCCGTATCGTCAATACTCCGAAATTATAATCACGGTGCAAGACTTTCGATTGTTATAAATGAGCTCGTTAATTAGTAAATGTTCGAAGAACGTTCTCGGAGAGTAAAAACAATGGTGTACATTTATTAAATGAAGGCAAGCAACAGCAGAAATTTGAATGTTGAAATAAAAAATATCTGTATTGCGTTATATTGTACGGCATTGATTGAGTTCTACTTTCGTCCACGCGACGTTGCGGAAGTGGACGAATTTCGACCAATGAGTCAGTGCTCACTTTTTTGTCTGTTGCCTTTTTCCCGCAGTGGTTCCAGTATCATACCAGTGTAAATTCCTCGCCGCTTCACCGAGAGTTAAGGCCAGGTCGTCCAAGATACTCCCAGGGAGAAAAGGACATTTTCTGTTTTCGGCAAATCAGCCGGTAAGATCTTCTGAAATTCTAACCTTGTGGAACCTCTTGGCCTTCGACTTTTTTATCACAAGAAAACATTTGTCTTCATAACCCTTAAATTTCAATTCCTCTCGTTCTAGTTGGCCAAGAAAGCCCTAGAACTTATCTAGTTGGCCGAGAAAGCCCTAGATGAACTTTATCTGATTTCTGTTGCTCAAGAAAGCCCTAAAATTCAATTTGTTGCCCAGAAAGCTCTCATTAATGTTTTTGATGTTAGGTTTCCTGCATGGTCAAGAGGTTTCCCAGAATTGAATCTTTTGAATTCGAAAATGGTTGTTTTGATTTTGTGCTGTTTATTTTTGACATGATTTGATTTCGCGCAATTTATCTTTGTGAGTTGATTTTTTGACTATATCAGTTATTTGCCTCACAACGCAATATCTGTGAATAGTCGCTCTCTCACCACCGCTTGTTTGTCGAGTTTAAAATTCGAATGCTAGACTTCTAGTGTTGGGAGTTACTTTTTAGGATTTCGTTTATTTATCGCGATTTTACTGTTTTTGACCATAGAAAGTTCTGGCGTCCAACATATGTATAGCTGATTGAGTTAAATTGAGACTACAGTGCCGAAGGTATATTAACTCTCTTCGTCAAAAAAACATTAGTGTTACAGTGGCATCGCCAATGTGGGGGCCCGAAAATTAAGCATTGATCAGAGATTTTATGACTCAGAATTAATTTTTAAAAGCTATTTTGTTTTAAACCACGGTTATCTGAAATTAGTAGGCAATTATAAGTTTAAAGATTGCCTAAACACCCCAAAGAATTTTAGAGATTCGATACGCGAAATATAATCCCTCATAAAATTACTACTTCCTAAAATTATTCGGTTCTCGGTAATCTTAATTAAACGAAGTGTTTTGATCGTAAGCCAGGGCCGAACATATGCATACAGACGACGTGTGCCTTTTCAAGTTTCAACGCCGAGCAAGTGGCGAAACTGACCCTGCTAAAAAACTGGGAGCTTCAAGTTCCATTGAGGAAAATTCCGATGACGTCCCCGATGAAACTCAATCTGAACCCGCAGAAACCGTCTCAAATTAAGAAAATAAGAAAGCGCGACATAATGTAAGTGAAAGTTCAAATTTAGGTGCAATATGGAAAGAGACGAATAAACTCGTAAATAAAACTTCTTATCCATCGAAAGTAAATAAAGACGGGATAATTACGCTAGATGATACGAAATAACTCCCAAAAATTTGCCCTTGATCAGAGTTCGTCGAGAAGAGCTCAACCTCGTGATGTAAACAAACAAATCCCTATACACAACACGAATTATACGAACGACTTTAGATTAAGAGAAGTGACAGAGAATGATGAAAAGCATAGAATTAATCGTCGTGAAGAATTTTATTCGATAGATTACAATGGTACCCGTGAAGAATTTTATCCGAATAATTATTTTAAAAATCAAAAAGAATTTTAACCGAATAATTATTTCGTCACTCGCGCAGATTTTTATCCGAATAATTGTTTCGAAGATCGTGCGGATTTTCATGCGAATAATTAGTTCGGGAATCGAGAAGATTGTTTTAATGATCGATCTTTCATTCCACCTGGTCGTTAATATCGAGATAAATTTTTACAAAATAATAGATACGACCTTCAGCGATCTAGGAGTGAAAATGTTAGTCGTACCCCTACTATTAGTATCCGTGAAAATTTTCAGGATAGTCGAAGAGATCGACCCGTTAATTATGACGCGTATTATGATAGGCGGCCTATAAACCCTAGTAGTCGTCAAAGACTCTTTTAGGAACGACACTATCCTCTTGCTAATTATTTTCATGAGAAAAATATTCCATACGTGCATAGAGGTACTAGGGATATTCTAAGAAATATTTTTAGTGAACATAGATGTGGAGATATTCCTAGACATTTTTCGAGAGAGGATAGAATTTGTGATGTTGCTATAGATATGGTCACAGGTAATAGGACTCGCAATGTACCTAGAAATACCTCTCCAGATTGTAGAAACAATGAAAGTTCCTTTTATCAAACAAATAGGAAGAAACGAGATCACTATGTTTGCGAAAATGAGTTTTTTGTAACGGATCTTAGGCTTCGAGGAAATAGCACGACCCTTCGACCTAATCGCTCATATGCTAATGCGGACCCAAATTTCGAAATCCCCCACTCTCACAATAATGTGTTTAATCATTCACATCATCCGCAGCTTACTTTTGATCCCTTGTTAGATGTTTCCGATTATCATAATTGTCAGCGTCACCCAAGACAATATCCCAAGTTCAGTCGCTTTCATAATAGCAATAGTGCAATGTATTCTCGCCATAGTTTTCTGTCCACTTCTTTGGTCACTACTTATGATATCATGCGAAAATGGTATCTTAGATTTTCAGAAGCGCGTCATGAAGACCTCGATACTTTTCTGACAAGAATAGTTAACGGACGTGCAATATTCCCAGTTGATAATATATTATGTCGCCACTCATTCTTCATTTCAGCAATAGCTGGAAGGTGGTATGATGGTCATAAGAATGATTGGCTGATTTTTGACGAGTTTGCGGTGGATTGTCGAGATAGGTTTAGCGAACTCGATTTGCAATTCAAATTGACCCAAGAGATACATAGACGTACTCAGGGTGATCTCGACCCTGTAGCCGATTATTTAACGCGTATGTTAGCTATGTTTGACCGATTATCTCCTAGATTAACAAAAGAAGGGGAAGTTAGCTATGCTCATCGAAATTTATTACCACGCTTCAATCTGACAATTGGAAGATCCACCATACGAAAGGTCGCGCATTTAGAACAAGGGGCGGTAGCAGCAGAAAAACGCTATAGGGTTTCTAAAACATTTAGACCACGCCCAGCGCGTTCACTGTTGCCCGACTTGGCGCATCATGAGCCTAACTATCGACCAAAAATTGAACATAAAGAAACTATCGCGTTGTTAGATGAAAAATTTGAATGGGAGAGCCCCATCGATAGCCTTTATCTGACAGAAGATACCAAAGCATCACGAACTTCCATTCCTGAAACTAGTCGAAACCCTAATAACGCTAATCGAAATTCCAAACCTAGTCGAAATCCCAATGCAGGAAAAGACTAACCCTAGACTTAATTCCAACCCTAGTCGAAACCCCAATGCAGGATGTAACACGAAAACCGAGTTTCATGCTAATGATAATGAAAAGAGTTCAAAAGATCAAAGTTCTAATGAAGCTTCTAAAAACTGTGATGCCATTATCATCCCATTTTTGCCTCTAGCAAATAAATTGGAAAGTCCGAAAACTTTTTCGAAAGATAATATATCCTGTTGGATTTGTGGACGGCAAGGCCAACGTCATCAGCATTGTGACGAACCTAGAAGCATGTATTGTTTTAGTTGTGGGAGGAAAGACGTCACGACGCCTTTCAGTACCAATTGCATGAGAACCGAGCAAAGAAATCGTTAAGCTGGGCTGTAGCGATTCCTAACTCTCCTGAAGAGCCCCTAAAAATTAATGCACTTGCTTCCGCAGTTCCTTCCTAAGCTGTTCAGGTGGAGGGGGGGGGGGGGGGTCGCTTCAGCAACCACCCAAAAAATTAGCCATGAATTTTCCAAAATT
>JAWWEA010000003.1:51668312-51679517 GCA_035222095.1 Andricus quercuspetiolicola | reverse complement strand
AAACCTACTGATTTGGAAGATTTACGCCGCAGAATATTACAGGAGATGCAGATGATACCACCGGAAATGTACCATAATGCAGTTAGAGGGGTTTATAACAGATTGGCACATTGCCAAGTTGTGCACGGACAGCAGTTTGAACATTTGGTGTGAAGTGGTCAAATACGATCTTTTTTCGTAATGTGACTTACTATAAATATCGTCTTAGCTGGCCGAATCCACATACGAGCTTTTGTTTGTGGTCTGATGAGACCAACTCGCCGTAGCTGGCCGGATCCACATACGAACTTTTGTCCACAAATCTTTGGATTGTCTGTGTCAAAAATAGGAGTTCGATTTGAAAAATACAAGTTAACTTTGAAATAACCTTGAAGGTCAACGCCAAGGTCAGCTTCAAGACCACCATTCAGAACCTCATCCAAAACCCTGAAACTTTTGTCTGAAGTATTTCTCACGAAAACACATATTTTTCGCTGATCAGCCGTCTAGACCTTCTGCGTTTAAAAAATTCATAATTACTTATATCACTATTTAAGTACTGATCTGCTGAATTTTCAAAAACATATTACATTCATGAACACACGTTACTGGTCAATTATTTCCATGCAGTTTAATCCACTCTCGCCCTCCCGCATGAAAATAACTACTGCGTCGCTGCGTTGAACATTTTTGTTAATAAGATAATATATTGAATGTTACAACATTAGGACATTTATTTGTTAAAATATTACCATTTTTCTATAAAAAAGCAGTGTTGGATCGAAGAATCTTAACATTATGTCTGAAATTGAAATTTGTGGAATTCAAGAGTTCGAAAAAAAGAAAATTTTGAAAATTCGCAACGCCGTTTTCTTTTCTTTTGATTCTTACAAATTTTCAAATTGTAATAAGTACAAAGTTTATGTTATTGTAGCCGAACTATAATTATAGCAGAAGTGAAACTGATTAATAAAATAGTTGCACCCATCGAATTTCAAAAGATCCAGCAGTTCCGAACTGCGCATGTAACATTTCGTAAATCGTAAAGCACCCTTCTGGTGTCTCCTATATGAAGCAGAGCTCGCACAGTACATCAGTAGCCTCTCGAGCGGCAGGTTAAACTGTTCTTCCTGTTGTTATTAACTATAAACTTTTTTTGTTTCTCACATTAATCAAATCAACAATTATTCAAAATATATAAATAAAAAATACAATTTCAACTCTATCATTTGGTAAGTAATGAAGCTCTCATGAAAACAATAAAATAAAATGAAAGTATACAATAAAAATGAAATGCATCATAGAAACCATTTTTCAAATTAAGAGATCGAGGTATCACTGTATCGACGCTAGGACCACTGCCGACAGCATAGATCCTCCTATTGCGACTGCTAGCAGAATATTCGAGGTAATTCATAATTATGTTAAAAATCTTGTCGACACACGTTAATACACACATATTCAAAATTTTAGTTGCTGAATTATTTCAAATTTTTTTCTCGTGAAATAGTTAAAATTTCAACTATTTTATAAACATTTGTGACAGTAGAAAAAAAATGATGTTCTGTGAAAATTGACTCTACAGTTACGTTTTTGAATGACATTTACATTGGATATCTTTAGAATGCTATAGACACATAAGGGGCGTCAAAATAAATAACCTAATTAAAAAATCTGTTAATTTTATCAAGAGTAACAAAAAAAGACCTTGAATGTTCCTTGTGGATATTGGGTTTCAATTAAATTAGAAAAATTTAATATATTTTGTAGTTCCAAATAAAAATTAATAAAAAATAAACTATCTGTGAATTCGATATCAAGTGTTACCACTTTATTTGTGTTTATATTTACATGGTGCTCATTTTACGAGCACTTTGCTTCCTCATAGAGGAAGTGTTTGTAATTTTTCAAATAATGGACAAAATGAGGTTTTTATTTTCATCAATTTAAGAATAGAAATTCACAAAAAAATACAAAATTACAATTTAATACAAAAAAATTTTTAAACACATTGACAAATCAGACATATCGGATTTTTTATTTAAAATGGTAATTTTTCCTGCTGGAAAAGAAAAAGGGTAAATTTTGACTAATTCAAATCAAACAAAGTGAAAAGAGGAAGCGTTTGTGATTTTTTAAATAATGGACAAACTGAAGTTTTTATTTTGATCAATTTAAGGATAGAAATTTACAAAAAATAAAAAATTACAAAACAATACAAAAAAATTTTAAGATACAATGACAAATCAGACAAATCAAATTTTGTACTGAAAATGGTAATTTTTTGAGTTAGATAAGGAATAGAGAGAAAACGACAAATTCAAGTCAGACAAATTAAAAAGAGGAAGCGTTTGTGATTTTTTAAATAATAGACAAATTAAAGTTTTCATTTTGATCAATGTAAAAATATAAATTCATAAAAAATACAAAATAATACAAAAAAAATTTTAAATACATTGACAAATCAGCCAAATAAAATTTTGTATTTAAAATGGTAATTTTTCGAGATGGAAAAGGGAAAGGGGAAATTCTCACAGATTCAAACCAGACAAATTAAAAAGAGGAAGCGTTTGTGGTTTTTGAAAAAATGGACAAACTGAAGTTTTCATTTTCATCAATTCAAGAATAGAAATTTACAAAAAATACAAAATAACAAAATAATACGTAAAATTTTTGAATACAATAACAAACCAGACAAATCAAATTTCGTATTTAAAATGATAATTTTTCGTGATGAAGAAAGGAAGGGGGAAATTCTGTCGCACCCTATCGTTTTTCCAGCTTTATGCTAAGTTCATTTAAGTAAAGAGTGAAGTTTTCAATTTAAAAAATTAACTTTCAGCCAAAAGGTTAAAAAAAACACAAGGTGCACAAGAATAAAGTACACGAAATACTCACTAATTTAAAAGTAAATAGTTATTAACTGGATTATTTTCAGGCATAAAAAAGTGGTGACTATCAGAATACTATTACAATCCCTATTATTTTTGTCAGAATTATTTTATTTGAAAATTTGTGATCAAAACGTCTTTTCTGTTCATACATTAAATTTTATCTATGTCGATGAAAAAATTTTTTCTGTTTAAAACAGATGTTTCAAATATTGCGACTGAGCAGAACTTCCTTACTCTTCAATAAAGTATATTAATATCATAGGTATATCGATTTACATCGAATCAAGGAATATTTTCCGTTATTGCATCAATTTTGAATTATGTTAATGAAAAACATTTTACTGTAAAAAACCGTTTTTCAAAATATTATGGATTGCCATAGCTTCCTTACTGTTCAATAAAATGTATCAATATTATAAGTCAATCAATTCGTCTCAAATCAATACATCTTTTCTATTCTCACATTACATTTAAACTATGAGAATGAGACAATTTTTACTATAAGAATCGATTTTTAATATAATATAAATGACCATAACTTCCCTACTCTTTAATAAAATGTATTAATATTATATATCAATCAATTTTTTTCGAACCAAGTAATCTTTTATGCTCTTGCATCAACTTTGAATTATGTTGATGAAAAATTTTTACTATAAGAAACCGATTTGTACAATATTATTAGGTGCTAACAACAAATTCAATAAATATTTTAAAAATTTTTTCTGTCAGTTTCAAGATATTAGTGGTGAAAATAAGGTCTCCAAATTTTATCACTTTACCTCCAACCGTTTTCAAGTTATCGTGTTCACGAAAACATGTGTCATCCACACACACGCACACGCACGCACGCACACACATCCGGACAATTGCTTAGAACATTGTATAAGATTCTCTTTATTAAGTACTCCTGAAAGTCTACTTCGAGTATGACTATATATTAAGATGGTTCGAAAAAGCAATGAAAAATTTGTTTTCGTGCTGGAGGGTAGCGAACCTCCAATTCGGTTCCAAATGCGAAAAAATGAAATAGCATATTTTTGTTTTTTGGAACATTTCATTTGAGCAGGTACCACCAGAAACATACTCAAAATTTCCTATGTAAAATGTATGAGAAAAATAACTTTTTGAGATTTTATGGAATAACTTCTCTGGGTTTTGGAAAATATTACGGAAAAGTTATAAGGCTTGCAGAGAACTTTCCAGCATAGAGATTTATCCATCGATCATCTTGGGTTAACCGCTTCAAACATACCTCCACGTTGCCCCAAAAAGTACCCCCAAATCCAAAAGCTTTTTTCAAGAAGACCAAAATGAAGTTTGCCTTTTTTATACATTATACGTTCTCGATAGCTCATTTTCATTATTGAACAAACACCCATTTATGTAAACAGATTCCATTTACATAAATAAATTCCGTTTTTTTTGAATAATTGTTTTTCTCAAAAAGGTCGTCTGTTTTTCGAACACTATGATAATCAAGATTGCCTTTTGATAAACCTTCCATAAACTTTCGGTGAATCAAATTTATTATTCAATAAAATCACTTTCATTTAAACAATGTTTCTCGAGGATTCTATTGCGTTTTTTAATTCAGATTTACAATATCAACTCTTTTTTACAACAGCTACAAAGGTTCTTGAAATAATTTTAAAAACTAGAAAAATGGAAAAAATGCACTTACAATTGAACGTGCTTTCTTCTAGTTAATATTTAGTTTTGTATGATAAACTATGGCCAAATTTGTTCATTTTTTTATGCGAAACAATAACCTGAAAAGAAATTTGAATTCCGATTATCTGTTCTTCAGATAGCGCGGAAAATCTGCATCCCTGTTTCCGTAGGGGTCAAAGTTCAGTGACAGATCAGCCTATTCCTTCAAAGCGCTCTTCAATTTACTTAATTTTTTGCTTTATGGGGTCACTGATAACGAATCTGAAGTCAGATTTTCAAAATCTTCAAAAGGCTCAGTCAATATAACAAAGCAGACGGTGAAAAAGTGTTTTTATTTTTATGATGTTGGCTCAGCCATTTGAGATTTTAAACATCTAACTTCGAGTTCGTTATCAGCGACCCAAAAACCTTAGATTTAGTAACTTTTTGAGTGTTTTGAAGCATATCGGCTGATGCGACTATACTATGACCTAAACGGAATAGGGGTGAAGATTTTTGATGCTATGTTCAAGATCGGATAATTCTAATTTAAATTTTATTTTAGATTATTGGTTAACATGAAAAATTAACAAATTTGGCCCTAGTTTACAATAAAACACTAAATGTTAACTATAATAGAACGCATTCCCTTTTTTGTTAATTTTTTTCCACTTTTTTTGATTTTTTGACATTATTTCGAGAGCGATTATACCTACTATCAAAAAGAGGTGACATTCAACATATGCATTGAAAAAAATCATCGAAATGGCCCGACGTATGTCTAAAAGATTTTAGTTTTAAGCATCTAAAAAAATTATTACCATTTTTTATTTAAAAATTGGGTTGAAAATATCTACTAAAATACACCTGATGGCGAAAAATGTAGGACAAATTCGTGTTCTGCATCAAAAAATACTTCGGAAATAATATGTCGCATTCAGCGGGAAGATAGTTCATTTTTGTTGACCAGTGAAATTTATAAGGAAATAAGTGGCCCTCTCTAGAACAATATGGTGAAATACCAGAAATAAATAATAATTTATTGTTCAAACTATTTATAAAAATAACAGATAACTCTTACGTTTTAAACAACCACCACTTGTAATATTTATAGCATAAGAGAGAAAAAGTTCCCAAGCATCCTGCAGCAATGTTGTTCAAATAAATTTAATTGGTTTGAACAAATAACAGTTTCTTAAATAATTAGGCTAATGTATTTAGAGCGAATAAAATATACAATAAGGCAGCCTTGACTTTGATTCTTTCAGAAAATAGCCGACTTCATGAAAAAGAGGCATTATTTAAACAAATTCAATTTGTCTAAATAATTGAAAATCACTTGAAAATATTGACGATTATTATACTAGATCAATAATAATAATTTCTAGCAAAAGAAACGAGCATCAAGTATTCCAAGTTGTAGATTTCTTGCAGAATTTACATTTTTGGATTCACGGGCACTTTTCGGTGCACCGCACGGTGGGACGGTATCACCAAAACCTGGCCAAAAGTAGAAAATGTTCATAAAATGGACTAATTTGTTTTTCCTCTGCGATTTTTGGGGTTGCTGATTATGAATCCGATGTCAAAAATTCCAAAAATAAAATGGTGGATCCAATATGGCGGTCGAGTATCGTAAATAAACTTGTGATTTTATTCAAAAATGGTATAAGGGGTTTTTCGATGTCGTTCATTACGGATTCGAAGTCAAAATTTCGAAAAACAAAATGGCGAACCCAATATGGCGGTCGAGTATGCTAAATAAATTTTGGATTTTTTTCAAAATTGGTATAAGGGGTTTTTCCAGATCGCTTATTACGAATCCGGAGTCGAAATTCCAAGGAACAAAATGACGGGTCCAATATGGTGGATGACTTTTCGAAATAAATATTAGATTCTTTTCAAAATTTTATCAAAAATGTTATAAGGGGGTTTTCGTGGTTGCTCATTACGAATACGAAGTAAAAATTTTGGAAAAAAAATGATGGATCCAATATGGCGGTCAAGTATGCTGAATAAATTTTGGATTTTTTTCAAAATTGGTATAAGGATTTTCGAGCTCGCTCAATACAAATCCGAAATCAAAATTTCAAAAAATAAAATGAATGATCCAATATGGCGGTCGAGTATGCTGAATAAATTTTTTATTTTTTTCAAAATTGCTATAAGGAGGTTTTCGAGGTCGCTTATTGTGTGATTTAAAGTCGAAAATGTAGAAAAAGATATTATTATTATTATTATTATTATCATTTAGATGAATTTTTTATTATTCTAGTATTTACAGATAAGAGGAGTGAAATTAAAGAACTTCATTACAAGAAAATTATGTGTTTAATTCTATAAAATCCACATAAATTTACATGTCTATGCCTCGTCATCTATTGAATCGTCTGTAAGACAATCGCTTAATTCAACTGGTGGTTCGGTGAATCTTTCCTAATCTATCCTAACACTGACCAAATTAACAATTCAACTGTTTCTGATAATAATGATTTAATTTTTTTTCGCGGAAGATCACGAAAGCTAAAGATAAATGGATCAGACATCAACACCAATTTTAAGAAAATGTTTTCCATATTTTTTTCTCGGGAACATTCACGCGCGAAATCCTCTATGAACCTCTTAATAAACTTGTTACAAGATTCCTGACCTTCTTCAGATATTTGTCATATAGGTAGAAATGAGGATTTTATCATTTATGCGTTATGAATTAAGATCGCGTGCTCTGAAGTTGGCATGTAAAACCACGGATACAATAGGATCATCCACAATAATTTCATTTGCCTTATAGTTAAACTTTTTATAAACTTTGATTCCTAAAGAATTTGAATGTGAAATCAAAATTTAATCTTCTTTATTTAATAATAAATAATAATTTATTAAAAAGTGAGAAAATATGAACCGGAAGTGTCGATTTAAACAGTGGTGCGCTCATTACATGAAACACATGGTGTGGCACCACACGTCTTGAAAGCTGAAGAAAATACATGGTCAGTTTAATAAAAACAATCGAAATAATTAATCATCAACTTTTTGTAGCTAAAAGGGTTTATTTTTATGGAGTAACAGTATGCCTGGATACGTTAAATCTAGCTCGGATGATTTTCCAAAAGTAATAAAAATTAATAATAATAATAATAATTTTCCACTTATGATAAGTGATTTTTTTGCGAAGTGCTCCGAATTTGATGTTGCTGAGACTTGAGGTGTGAAACCGAAAAAATAAGTGGGATGAATGACGTTGAGCCTTTGAAACGTTTATTTTTATTTATTTAATTTATTAATTTATGATGATAATTGCTTTAGGCGAATCGTAACATATATGCAATATTGTCGATATTGCATCCAGAAAATCTAACCTCACTTTTTTTATGGATGCTTTTATAAATACTTTTGTAAATACTTTCATAAAAACTTCTACAAAATTGTTATAAAATTCATAATTGTAACATTTATATTAACTTTTTGAAATACTTTATTTTATAATACTTGTTGCGTAAATAAACGATTTGATTTTGCGAGGATATAGCTCACATACATACATATATGGATTCGTGCATGTGTGCGTGTCGAGACAGAAGTCTCAAATCCTCTCCCAAACGACAATGTTTAAACCGTTGTAGCGAACAAACTATTGACGATAAAATTTTTTTAACTGTACCATCTTAAAGAGCAGGTTCGAATCTATGTAAAACTTGAATAATCAGAAAATCGATTTTTTGGCGCTTAGGGGTCTTTCTTCAGATCGCGTCACAATTAGTGACCTGTAAAAGACTGGTAATTTTCTCGTTGCAATTTAGCGGACACCCTATAACTAAAGGAAGGGCAAGTAAAACATATTGATCAAAACAATGTGCTTTTGAGCACGTATGTATTGCGTACTTTTCAATTTACATATCACGATCAAGGTATCGAGATAACTTCATAAATATAAAACCTATTCTGTTTAATTAAAATCGTACCTTGAAAATATCCCTATTTTTATATCGCATATGAATGAATTATTCTATAATTAAAATATAAATAACAGATTAAATTTAATGAACAAGTTTATGTACAGTATCGATATGCGACCGTAAAATTCGTACTGTCTATGACGTATTTACAATTGGAAATATCTTCGACCTGGCATCACGTCGCATAGGAAAAATGTCCCTTTGCGGTAAAAAGTTTCAGAATTTTTGGAAGATCCGGATTAATTCTACTACCTTTTTCTTCGTGAACGTCAACAATACAAGAAAAAATTTAATTTCTCCAAACTTTCCAAAAAAATATTTACTTGTTTCACAAAACTTTGTCCAAAGAAAGATGCAGATCAAATAATTTTTGTCTTCAGAAGAAGTTTACTCAGAAAGGAGTTTTTCACCAGGACCTTGTAATATTCTAAAAAACACAAGAGTTCGTTCGTGCACCTGCTCAAACGTGACAATAAAAGAGTTATTCTAAGAGAATATAGCAGAATAACTTAAGAGAAACGCCCTTAAGTTTAGCAGCATCATCCGTTGTCGCATCTGACAGAATCACAGTTATTGTTCCAGAAGAGGCAGTTCCCAATTCCACTGTAACAAATGAGAAAGACTGCTGCGAGGAAGATGGCCGTACACATTGTGCATGGTTTTTGCTCCAAGAAGAATCCGATCAGGTAGAGCACCATGAACATTACGTGCGTTTGCAACAGGGCAGGGTTGACGGGCTTTGGTATCAATAGCACGGGTATTAACCATTGTATGCAGTACATCTTTTTTTCCTTGTTTACTGCGAGTTTCTTACCGTGATATACTTGCTATTGACCAACGAACTTCTAATTTTATGCAAGACCTGTAAAAGAAAACAATTGTATTCAATACATTTATTTCCTAGATAGAATAAGCCTGCTGTACAGTTCACAGCGCACACAGCAACGCCACTACATTAATTTATAGGGGTTGTTGCAGAAAAAAGAAAATACAGTTTCGGTTATCACTAAGAATATTGTCAGCACAGTTTTGGGTACAAGTAGCCCTCGGGTTTGTGACTTCATCATTTGTTTAATCTGTCTTCACTCTATTTAATTCATTTCGAGCGAGGAATTTTACAGCTAGGGTGTATCGACTGTGCCATGAAAAAGTCCTTGATGAAGATCTCCAAAAAAAGAAAAACATAGCTGAAGCTTTATGTGTTAGTATCCTCTTTTCATTCCTTTTAAGGGCGTTGGAACGGTGTATGAAAAATGCACAAAATTTGTATAAGTACCCTAAGACGTGTCATTTACGCGCGTGAATTCACTTAAGGCGCTTCAAGCGATTGTCAATTTCGCCACATCCAAACTACGTCTAAGCGGATGAATTGTTGAATGTAATATTTTAACCACATATTATTTATACGGCAATTATACGGGTTTGCTCAGAAAGATTTTTCCTGAAAATGTTCTTGTTGTTGTTATTTTTTGTAATTGAAAATGGAGTATATTTTCTCGCTTGAAACTGGAGCGTGATAATAACAGCACACGGTAGTATACGAATGGCGAGGGGCAGGAGAGCAAGCGGGGAGCTGTGTAATACAGGAGGAACTTTAATACAGGCGAGTCCTCCGCTTGCCGCTCCTGCCCCTCGCAAGTCGTATACTACCGTGTGCTGTTATTACCATGCGCCAGTTTCAAGCGAGAAAATACACTCCATTTTCAATTACAAAAAACAACAACAAGAACATTTTCAGGAAAAAGCTTTCTGAACAAACCGGTATGATTGCCTTTAGATTATGTGGTTAAAACATTACGTTCAACAACTCATCCGTTTAGACGTAGTTTGGATGTGGCGAAATTGACAGCCGTTTGAAGCGCTTTAGCTCATTCCTCCTTGTGAATAGGCTAAGACGATACTTCTTGTCGAAGAGGTAGCGAATGGGCATTTTGTCCCTGAGCATACTCAGAGTTGTCTTACTCGCGATATCCGTTGGGATCCGAAATTCCGTCGAGATCCTTCCACCATTTACCATATTTAATCTCCAGTCTGCCTTCGTAGCCATGGTCTTGATGGTGAGATGGAAGGGCTCAAACCCTGTTTGTGCCCCCAACGCCATTGTGGGTGTCGTCTTCGAGACACCAGTGACGCCTCTTAGAATCAGTCCCCTAATTCTTTCCAGTCAAGACTTCAAAGTGGACAGTTCGATCACGCTCCACGAGACCACTACCGCATAGGTTAGCCTGGGTCGCAGGATCGCTGTAAAGATCCACAGCTAGGATGACTCCTAGATATTTAGCTCGGTCTATGATTTCCAGTTCTTGTCCTCCCAGTTTCAGCGTATTCGTGGTTCCCCACTTGTACCGTCTAGTGAATACAAACGCGTCCGTCTTACTCGGGTTGATCGAAAATCCGGTGTTCATGCACCAGGTATCCTCTACCCCCAGTGCTTCCTGCATTACCCTAAAGAGCACGTCCAGATGCTGACCTACGATGACCGGTATTTCGTCCGCGTGGTCTATAGCGTGGTAACCCTGAATCGTGAGTGGATGAAGCAGTTTATCCACTACCAAGCACCACAGTAGAGGTGATAAAACGCCACTTTGCGGACATCTCGAGTCGACAGTTCCACATAAAGTGGTATCCTCCTTAGTCGTTGTGAGGTACAAGTTGCCCAACATGTGGCAGGTCCATTCCACGACTGCAGTTGTCACACCATGTGCAATCATGGCCGCCCTGAT
>JAWWEA010000003.1:51645299-51659065 GCA_035222095.1 Andricus quercuspetiolicola | reverse complement strand
GGAAAATCGTAGGTATGGCTGCTTGTCCTCCACTCGAACGTGGCAGCACCGACCCTCTTTCAATGAGATACGAATTTGAACAAAATAAATTTTGTGAATAATTATAAAGTGCAATTTTTACCTTTTTAAAATCACAAGATCATAGATCATTCATAAAATATTCATAAATCCTTTTCTGGTTGCAACCGCATGACATGCACCATATTGAATTTCGCCTCTCATCGACAGCGGGTCTAGTACTCGGCTCGGTGCTGCCACCTATTATTAGTTTTCATCACGAACCCCTATGCAACCCACACCTAGGTTGTTTGCGCACGCGCATTGCTTAAATAGTTCTGTGCGCTGTGTGAGACAGAAATATATATCTGCACTCTTATCCTTATCTCGATGAACTCTCACGCGGTGGGCAATATAGGAACACCACATATGCATGCGTCACTTATGCATGCATATGATATGTGCACACCGTTCAGCGCATGCGCACTGACGCCGAATTCTCTGCTTGTATAATGAGAAAAACTATGTTTTCCACACTCTGTTTTCGTCTGAGTCGCTTGTCATTGTCAGGTATAGGCAGTTAGCAATACAGGAGTTTTACATATATAGACTAATCGATAAAGTGGATCTAGTATGATTTCATTTTCCGGAATACATACTACCCCTTTACGATTTGAAAATGGATTAATTCGACATAAACTTCCGTAATACTGTACAGAGCACGTTTTGTATGTAGTAAAGCTTTATAAGTAACTTTGTTACAGATATTGCTTGTGATTATACATGACCCGTCATTAGTGTTAATTTTGATTTTAATAAGAAGATTGTGCAATGTCATTTACGTTATTTTCCAAATCTAATAAGAACATTCGTAAATGCTTATATTAAAAACCATAATAGTTTTCACCTGTCCTTAAGTATATTTACACGCCGGTCTGCTGGCAGTAAAGGACAATATTAATCATTTAATTTAAGTGTTGGAATTCAAATTTGGCGGCATCCCGGAAAATTCAACGACTCTACAGCAGAGGGCCAGGGCCGGCCCAGGACGTAACATATTTTTGGTGACAGCGGTGGGATGCTGCACCTGAAATTGGCAATTTAAAGGAAAATATATTTTCGAAATTTTCGCGCTAAAATTTAAATTTTAATTGAGTGAGAAACAGTGAAATTTACAAAAGGTAATAAACAAAGTGCAAAGAGGGTCACGCCTCTAAAAGTGAAAGAAACAATTAAAGTTTTAAGAAAAATCCTGTGATTATTCAACAATGATAATTTGGATCCGGTTTTGAGACTTTTATCGCAGAGTTGTGATTGTTCTAGTATTTCGGATTGACATCTCAATTTCTGGAAACTTTTTATTCATCACCTGGAGAGGATTCTGGTCGGAATCAACGAATTTTTAAAGAAATTTTTGATAATTTGGTGTCACTAAGGGGTGGATTGAGTAGCTCCTTAGAATGACTCTGAAATTTCAAAAATAAGAAGAACGGATTTAAACCCAGTTCGGCAAGAAGTAATAATAATTTATTTTGGAACTGAAGGATTCTAGCAGAGGGTTTTTGACTGCTGCGGTTTCCCTCTGAAAATAAAGAATCAAGGTGGATAACGAGAGTCCGCGGCAGATAGCTACTCCTCCGTTACCATCAGGTCAAATTGTAATTAAAATTGACCAAGAAATTTTATTGGACAACAAAACTAAAATTATTGAGGATCGAGAATCGCAAAGGACCAGAAGGAAGTTCGAATAGAGGGACAACGTAACAAGACATCTGAAAAGAGGATCTGCGAGGGACTAATTCAAGGACCATAATTCAGCGGGCTGGAGCCCTGTTATCACAAAGGATCAACCATACTACAACCTAGAAGGACGGCAACATTGTTCTAAACCTCATCTGAAATTGTTAACAAAAAGGTAGGTCACGCACTCGTAAAATTAGACTCTCACATTTTTGCGATCTAGATTTTTTATTTTTTTTCCTGCGCTAAAGTTGTAAAATTACTGTGTTAGAACTTTTTGATATAGGAATCCGCGATATTTAGCTAATACTATAAAAATGAGTGATTCAGAAACAATTAATTCAGGGCCGCAAGGTGTAGGGAATAATTCTTATGTAAATGAATCATCAGCTACGGGTCCAGATGAGAATTTAGGGGGTGGAGATGGTATCCCAGCGGGACTGCAATCACCACCAAGCGGGTCACAGAATTTAAGAAGCGGTTCAGGCAATGCAAGCAATGAAATTCCCCTTAGAGAAGAATTTTTCTTGGA
Source organism: Andricus quercuspetiolicola (assembly GCA_035222095.1). Lineage (NCBI taxonomy): Eukaryota > Metazoa > Arthropoda > Insecta > Hymenoptera > Cynipidae > Andricus > Andricus quercuspetiolicola. The sequence goes on along the minus strand of JAWWEA010000003.1, from coordinate 51,656,796 downwards.
AAGTGAAACTGATGTGCGAACGAATATAAATAGAAATAATTGTTTTGCTCAAAGGAAATCAGTAGAAGCACTCAAATTAGCCCGAGATATTATCCCTCAGTTTGATGGAAGTAATATGTCAATTGCAATGTTCATTGAACACTGTAGGGCAGCAGCAACAAGCGTTGATTCAGGGGAAATGAATTATCTAATCATGTTAATTCGCACAAAAATAGTTGGTCAAGCTAGAAGATATATCCAGGATAGGGTCGGAATAGACTTCGAAGAGCTAATGCGGGTTTTAGAAACTCATTTTGCGCCAAAATTAGATACTAGTCAATTGATGCAAGAATTGGCTACTATTACTCGTGATAAAAATGAGGAAATAGCTGAATACGGTACTCGGGTTAATGAAATTTTAAACAAAATAATAATGCAGGTAATGAAGAAAACACCAGGGGAAAAAGGGTTGGAAAGATGTCAGGAATATAAGGAAAACGCAATAAAAAACTTTATGAGGGGTTTAGATCGCGCAACTTTGTCATTTGTTAAAGATAAAAATCCATTTACTTTGGATAAGGCCATAGAAATAGCCACTGAAGCTGATTTAGAAAACAAAAGCTGGAATAAAACTCACGGTAGAATTGAAAATTATTCCTTTAAAAATTCAGTAGAACATCAAGAAAAGAAATTCAAATTTGGGAATCAAAAACGCATAGCTTATATAAAAAGCGAAACGGAGATACCGGGCCCATCTCGAAGTCGGTCACTTTCTTCCATAAGATGTTTTAATTGTGAGGAATTGGGGCATTTCAAGCGCGAATGTCCTAGGAATTTAAAAGAAACTAATCTAAATCCTTATAAAAAATCTAAATTTTACTGCACTTACTGTCACTATACAAACCATGGTATTGAAAAATGTAAACTAAAACGACGTCATGAGGAAGAGCGTAATAATAGGTCTCAATCTGCACAGAATTTTTTAAACTCGCAACAGAGGCGTCCGAAGAGTGCAGGACCGACCTCAAAACTAGATCAGCACTCAAGCAAAGATGCGTGTTTCAAATCAAAGACCCCCGAAGGTCAGCAAATCATCCAGAAATAAGAATTGGAAATTCAAATTTCTATAAAGGGATGGCATTATTTATGATTGATACGGGATGTGATTTAAATTTAATAAAGAAACATAATGTCGATTCGAGAACATGGATTGATAAAAGTAAAAAATACAGTTTGGTTGGGATCGGCTCAGAAATGATTGAAACCTTGGGGGAATTTAAAACAACCATAAAGGGAATAGAAACCAATTTTCAAATCGTACCAGATAATTTTCCCATTAATCAAGCTGGAATTTTAGGAATGTCATTTTTGAGGAACCATAAAGCTAAATTAATAATTGGAAAACTTGAACTAAATTTAGAAAGTTCAAAATTGCCTTATATTTTATATTCAACAATTAATATTCCTGCTCGTACGAAGAAAATTGTTGAAATTCCCATTAACGAAACGCATCTAAATGAGGGGTATATTCGACGAATTAATGCAGGACCTGGAGTCTTTATGGGGGAGTCTTTAGTAAGTAAGGTCGGGAACTGTGTCAAGTGCTATGCTATAAATAGCACTACGAGCGATGTGTCACTGACCCTACCTTCCGTTGAGTTGGAAGAGTGTGCGGTGGCACCACCCTCTAAACAAGTTGACGCATGCTCCCTCGACACAAGTGAAGGGGCGAAAGAAAGGGCGAAAAGGTTTATTAAACTGTTGGAAATTTTAAATTTAGAGGGATTAAATCTGGAAGAAAAACGAAATTTAATGGAAATTTTTGGGGATTATTTGTATCTCTTTCATTTGCCTGGGGATAAATTAAGAGCAACGAATGCTATTAAGCATAAAATAGTTACGGTTGATAATCAACCGATAAATGTTAAACAGTATCGATATCCAGAGGTTCATAAGGAGGAAATTCGTAAGCAGGTGGATGATCTGCTTGCAAGTGGAATCGTACAACCTTCTGAGTCCCCTTACAATTCTCCCCTCTGGATTGTCCCAAAGAAAAGTGATCCAGGGGCACCTAAAAAATGGAGAATGGTAATTGATTATAGGCAATTAAATGAGAAAACAGTGAGCGATGCTTATCCCCTTCCCAATATTAGTGATATTCTTGATCAGCTTGGAGGTGCCAAATATTTTTCGGTTTTGGATCTTGCCATGGGATTTCATCAGATCCCTATGGATCCTGAATCAAGAGAAAAAACGGCTTTTTCGACTCCATATGCTCATCTTGAATATACACGAATGCCTTTTGGATTAAAAAATGCCCCTGCCACTTTTCAAAGGTTAATGGATCGTGTTTTAACCGGATTGCAGGGCATTGAGCTTTTCGTCTATATGGATGACATAATAATTTATGCGGACTCCTTAGAGGATCACACTCGAAAATTAAAAGTGTTATTCGGTCGATTAAAAACTGCAGGATTAATATTACAACCCGAAAAATGCAAATTTTTATGTAAAGAAATATCATATTTAGGGCATATTATCACTCAGAATGGAGTAAGACCTGACCCCAGAAAAATAGAAGCCGTAAAAAATTTCCCAATACCTAGGCGTAAAAAGAATATAAAACAATTTTTAGGTTTAATAGGTTACTACCGCCGATTTATCCCAGACTTTGCCAAAATAGCAAAACCTTTGACAGCAATATTAAAAAAGGATGTTCCTTTTCATTGGACTAATGAACAACAAAACGCTTTTCAAATTTTAAGAGATCAAATTTGCTCAGAACCCTTATTGCAGTATCCAGATTTTACTAGGCCATTCCTTCTCACCACTGATGCATCAAATTATGCATTAGGGGCAGTTTTGAGTCAGGGAGAAGTCGGTAAAGACTTACCAATAGCATTTGGATCCAGAACTTTATGTGATGCTGAAATAAACTACAGTACCACTGAGAAAGAACTTTTAGCTATCGTTTGGGCAGTTAGGCATTTTCGTCCTTATTTGTATGGGCGAAAATTCACCCTTATTACGGATCATAAGCCCCTAGTTTGGTTGTATGGGTTGAAAGATCCAGTTTCTAGATTAGCGAGGTGGAAAATTAAACTTAGCGAATACGATTATACTATTCAATATAAACCTGGAAGGATAAATTCAAATGCAGATGCTTTATCACGCAACCCTTGTGATTTAAATGAAAATAAAAATGGTAGTATCACATTCTGTGGTAAATTTGATTCAACTCAAACCTATATTTTAGGAGAAGAGTTAATGGATTATGATAATGAGATTCATGAAAACCAGTATTATGAACAGGATTGTGAGATTGATCATAAAATTGATGACTTGATTGGAAATATTTTTATAATAGATAAAATTCCTGGCTCTGTAAATCCCGAAAGTGAAATAGTAAAATTTGAATTAGAAAAGAACTGCAGTGATCAAAGTGATTACGATACTGCAGAGGAAGAAGATACAGCAATAGTTCAGGCCCCCTCGGGTACAGCGATCCGTACGACCCAGTTTCCGATCGCTGCCGGGTGTCGGGATAGGGACCTCCAAGCGGCGCACTACCATAGGACCATCCCTATGCTACTAGCTGAGGAGGATGGGCACTCGAATCCCGGAATTGATAGGGAAGTTAGGGATTTTGCCTTAAAAAATGATCGTCTCGGTAAAGAGACAAGTCTGGGAAGTGGAGTTTGTGCTCCCGTGGATGCATGCGATAAGCGGCTACCACTGTATTCGGCAACCCACAGTTTAACACCTGTTATGCCGGTAACTTTCACGGAAGCTAGAATGATAGGGAACCCGAAGCCGGGCGATGTGGCGACCAAGTCGAAGCCTAGACATGCGAGCGGGATGAGGGAGGAGAGTGTCGTAGACATACCTGCTCAGGGAAGAGCAGGTGGGCTATTGGCTGTAAAGGGCGTTAAATGCCAATATTATGACGGTAAGGGTCATGTGAATAATAATGATAAATATCATGGAAATTATCAAAATATAATAGCCAGGGCCCGCACTCGGGGACGCCTTTGCAGTGTCGGGTCAGAAGCTATTGAAGGTTTGAGTCAGAAATTTCACACTGAAAAGATTTGCCTCGATGATTCATCTGTATTGGTAATTTTGAATTGTAACATCAGGTATAGTGCTGATAAAGTTACGCTTGGAAATGGCCATATAATAAATTTTGTCTCCTCAGATTATAAATTAGATTCAATAGTAAATAAAGAGATGCTTAAAATTGGACTGGTAAGGGTTGATGAATTGAAAAGGGAGAGCCCAGGGGTTGGAGAAGTGGTTGTATTTATTAAAAATGGACGTTATATCTTTAATCTAGTTATCAAAAACAAATTTGAGGATAGGCCTGTTTTAAATCAAATATCAAAAGCAATTTTGGCTCTTAAAAATGCCGCTGAAACTTTGAATGTCAAATATATTAAAATCCCTAATTATGGAAATGATTTGAATGGAGTTCCCTGGATTTCTGTTGAACAAATTATTAGACAAAAGTTTCAAAATTCAAAGGTTGGGTTGGTAATTTGCTCAGGAGAAATAGTAATTCCGCCCAAAACTGAGCGTGAAGGAATTATAAGGGAGTATCACGATTCGGTGGTAGGAGGACACAAAGGGGTATCAAAAACTTATTGGAGAATTAGAAGCAAATTTTTTTGGAAAAATATGAAAAAGGATATTTCAAATTACATTAAATCTTGTCGAAATTGTCAGGAAAGAAAATTAGTTAGAGTCAAAACAAGAATTCCTATGCAAATTACAGAGACTCCAAAAGAACCATTTGATAAAGTTCAAATAGATATAGTGGGACCTTTACCAAGAACAATTAGAGCAAATAGATTTATTTTAACCATTCAGGATAATTTTTCAAAATTCTCTGATGCAATTCCTATACCAAATGCTGAGGCTGAAACAATAGCCGTCGCGTTAGCTGAGCAATTTATTATGAGACACGGATGTCCAAGGATAATTCAAACGGATCAAGGCAGTAATTTTATGGGCGAAGTAATGAAAACGTTTTGTAAAATTTTTAAAATCAAAAAAATAGCCTCAACTGCTTATCATCCTCAATCATTGGGTTCTCTTGAAAGAAGTCATCATTCTCTAATAGAATATCTCAAACAATTTGGAACAAAACAAGACTGGGATGATTGGCTAAGGTACGCAATATTCTCATATAATTCATCTGTCCATGAATCAACAGGATTTGCCCCCCATACCTTGGTTTATGGAAAAGAGATGAATTTACCAACTAGTTTTTCTGAAAATAAACCCCCTTCTACCTATGTAAAATATGTATTAGACCTCTTTCAAAAGTTAGTCGATGTTCAGAAAACAGCAGAAGAAAATTTAAAATTATCAAAGGAAAAATCAAAACAATATTACGACCAAAAATTAAATATTCAAAATTTCAAGGAAGGAAATTATGTAAGATTACTTGAGCCACCATCAGTTCACAAATTTGACAGACAATATTCAGGTCCGTTTCTAATTGAAAAATTGATCGGAGATTGTAATGCAGAAATTAGAATAGGACCCAACAGAACTAAAATAGTTCATCTAAATAGATTGAAATTAGCTGCAATCCCAATTGACAACCAAAAGGAAATTTAAAATTAAATAGGTTTTAAATAATATTTATTTGCCTCAATACATGAATTAATAAACCTTATTTATTAATAATTAAAGTGAAGACTATAAATGTCTTTAACAAATTTTATTCCATAAAGAAATAAAATATTATGCAGTTAATATTATGCCATTTCTAGTCATTTGTAGATTCTGAAAGATTAATTACGAATAACTATAAATTATATTATTTTAAAATGTTGAACGATGGAAATATAATAATCTCCATTTAATCAGATAGTTACAAACTAATCAATAAATAAAAATCTAAAAGTGACTAGAAAGGACTAAGATCTCAGTTAATTAAAGAATAATGATTCACTTTATACCAGGTATATATGTATACATATACGTTTGGGCGATTATAAACTTGAGAAGTATTACGTCATACACAACTTGTTTACGAAACCCTAAATCTCGATTGGAGATAAACTAAAGAACCATTTAAAGTATGCGACCCAATTTAAATTTGGCGCCTGAAATTTTATTTAAATGACATAATTAATCTAATTCATTAATAAAATATTTGCAATTGATATTAATAAATTATTAAATAAATGTATTTTGGAAATTGAATTTCCTCTTCTTTGAAAATATAATAATAATTAAAAATAGTAAAGCTAGGTGGAGCTTGGGGGTCACGCATATTAAAATTAGCCATGATCCACTATCGATTTCTATTGTCAATGGACAATAACACAAAGACCGGTTCTTGTTTGATAAAAAAAAAAAAATTTCGTTTTTGTGATTTCTTTTGTTAATTCAAGTAAATATATATAGATATCATGAATCCAAAGTTAATCTTTGATATAAAGAATAAGAAAAAGCAGGCGCTCGATAGAATTTTCAATAAAATAGAAATTTTGGCAGGACTAAGGGTGGCATCTGTTAACGCATTACATTTCGAAATATTAAACATTCTTGGACCCTACAGGAATCAGTTCACCCACATTCAAGGCATTACATATAATAATTTTTCGGACCCCCGTCAGTGGCATTGCACCACGTACCAGGGATACATGAGGAGCCCTTGGGTTTATCCTACGGAAATACATTTAACCGTAAAATCGGAACTGAACCACCCACGAACCTGCCCGGTTTGCAGGTCAGTATTATACATATAAAAAAATATAGTAAAATAAATAAATAAGTAAATGAAAAATAAATAAATAAAAATTATTTTTAAGTGAACCTATCCTTATTTCAGGCAGGTAGTTTTCTACTGTTATCCGGCTATTGAGTGTACAGAATAGACTCAAGCATTCTCCACTTACTATGACTTATTACTACGGGAAGAAGTGCTGCGACACTATTATTTTGTAATCCCAGATGACTTGTCCATGGTCCACAAAACGATAGCCCTTCTGGTAGAAGACCATTGCTCCCCTGGAGTTTTTTTAGACGTAGCACCTAAGGAGCAGGAACCAGGATATCAGATATCGTTTTTAAAAGACCTGTCACCCCCTCCAGCGTACGTGGTGGATTTTGCCAATATCCTCCCCGTACCCCAAATCGAGGAGAATATATATCTCCCTTTCTTTGGAGGGGTGTACAAGGAGTACACTGAGGAATGGCTTTTGGCAGCCGGATACACTAGAGTGGGAAACGAAAGTTAGCCTTGTGATAAAGTATAACATTTTTTTTTAATGTACATATAACCTCTAAAATGTTTTTTCAATAAACGCTATAAATTTCTGTTTGTCACACACACGTGTTTATATTCAAAGTAAATTTCTCTTACCCTTTTTATGATTTTCAGTAGTAATAATAGACATGAATAATTTTATTAAGAACATTAGTTTCTTTAAATTTGTTTTATGATCATTGTTTTTGACGTGGATCCTGAACTCCGTTATGAGAAACTGTGAATGACAAGCATGTTTTGACTCCTGGTGGAAAAGTAAGGAAGTTTGAAATTTAGCCTTATAATTGCTTTCCAATAAGTAAACAAATTGCTAATAACTATCTTTAATGGTTTAATGTGATTGAATATTAGAAAATAAATAAGAATAAAGGATATACGATAAAATAAATTTTATTTCGAATAAATAATACTAAAATAACATGAAAAAATTAAAAAATAGAGATATTACCGCAAAGAAATAATACAAAACAAAAATAATAGAATATTATTTTGGGTTTTGTTGGATTGCATTTTATATAAATAAAATATAATAAAAGTTGTTTGATTAAGAAACATCTTTTATAATAAGTTGGAAGGTGTGACGGAACCAAACTTTTGTTAAATATTCAATAGTCTATAACTGTGAAAATTGGTAACAGCTATGCTGACATGGTAGGCAACTATATTATCAGAGAACTCTCTGAGAGAGGGGATCTAGATAGGCGGGAAATTCGAAATTATTCGATGAATAGGCTGATTTTGAAAATTTTTAATAGAAAGAATTACTCATTGGAAATTTTTAGGAGTGGCGTAATAACAAGTTAGGAAGCATGGGAATTTAGAAGGACTGACTCACTGCTGTCGTTGATAATTAAAATATGCACATACTTAGATAAGATAAGGCTCCCTAGATTGAATTCCAACACGATTTTTAGAGCGTGAGAAACAGGATAGAAGGGATGAGTCAGAACCCTATAAAACATCTTTAGATAAGGGCTAATCTGACACGTGTGTCCATTCAAAAGAAAGGAATTTGGATTGCGAAATAAGTATAGGACTAACTAATCAATAACAAGTTTCGCGTGGGTAGAACATTCCTAGATTAACTTCCACGTGTCAGCAAGTCGTAAAAAGATGACTAAGGGTTTTGGGGTAGGGAAAAGTCTATAAAAGGGAGATAATCCACAGCTAAAGGACAGATTTTAATCGAACTCCCATCGATTTCGGTTGTTATACAACTCTACTTCGAAACATATAAATTATATACGTTTCTAATAATTAGTAAAATAAAAATACCCTTTTTATTGTGAGAGTGCGTGACCTAAAATAAGAATTATACAAAATATATATACATATATATATTTTACATTGAATAAAATTTTGAGAGATAATAATTGTACTGTAAATTCTCAGTGTTTTCATTTCGAGAATAGAACCTTTTATCCCAATTTCAGGTTAACGTTTCAACGTTTTTAGCAGTAGTAAACATTAAAACAATTTATAATCAAAACCTATAAAGTTTGAAGTTCAAACTTGGCGGTGCTCACGGAATTACAACAACTCTACACCAGAGGACCAAACCAGGCATCACTGCTCCTGACGCGAGTCCTCTGCACTACTGCGCATGCGATGCATAAGGCGCTTCATTGGCTACCGTTCGCGCGCTTATTTGAAGTGTTAAAAAAATACAATTTTTTTTATATACTAATAATTAAAAATAATGATATTTTAATATGTCCAAGTGGTACGTAGATGGCTTTTAATATATTCTGAGTATTAAGTTAAAAAATATGTTATTTATCGTGATCTTTTTTAATTTTTGAAATTATTGTTACTAATTTATACATTTAAAAATTTGTATATTAATTAAAATGGATATACAAATTTTATTACAGGTACATTTTGAAATATTTAACATTTATTTATCGAGAAATTGTAATTAAAATTTTATAAAAGCCAAATATTAAATAGAAACTCAGTCGCATTTATTTTTAAACTTTCAAAAAAGTATAATAAGTAGAAGATAATATATTTCTTTTAATTATCAGCATAAATGTTAAATTTATTTTTGATTATAAAGCATCGACGTGTTTCGCACTTATTTTCAGTTTCTTTTCAAGATGTGAAAAATAACAAAAATTTTTGAAGATTTTAGGGGACGACTGAAAAATCCAGAAAAATAAAATTTCCGACACTGTACAATTTCCGAATTGGAAAATTCCCGAATAATAAAATTACCGAATAATAAAACTCACGAAATTGTAAAATTGCAGAAATTTAAAATCCTGAATTGGAAAATTTCCGAATAATAAAATTCCTGACAGAAAATTGCCGAATTATAAAATATCTGAAATAGAAAATTCCCGAATTGAAACAATTAAAAAAAAACAGTTTTTTAATAAATATTATTTATTTATTGAAAATACAATGATCAAATATTTTTATCAAAGACCAATTTTTTTTAAATGCTAACAGTTTTTTAACATTATTGTTTCAGTAAAAATAATTTTTGTTTAAAATTATAAATTCGATTTTTGAGAACGTTTTTCGTAATTTTTTTAATACTATGCACATTTTCAAACAAAATTGTTCATCCAGAAATACATTTTTTCAATTATTGTTTTTTTTAATTGAAACAATAATTTTGTAACAAATTTGTTTCTTCGATAAAAATATTTGATTCTCTTATTTTTATTAAATAAATGATATTTATTTAAAAGAAGAACAATTTTTCAATTTAAAATCGTGAATCCTACAATTCGGAAATCTTCTAGTTCGGATATTTTATAAATCGGCAGTTTTTTGTCGAAAATTTTCCAAATCGGGATTTTTAAATTTCGTCAATTTTATAATTTCGGGAATTTTCCAATTCGGAAATTTTACTGTGTCGGGAATTTTATTTTTCTGGATTTTTCAGTCGTCCCTTAAAATCTTCGAAAATTTTTGAATTTCTTCGCATCTTGAAAAGGAACTGAAGAACCAGTTCGAAGCGCGTCGATGCTTTATTATTAAAAATAAATTTAACATCTATGCTGATAATTTAATAAAATATATTATCTTTTACATAATAAACTTTTTTGAAAGTTTTAAAATAAGTTCGACTGAGTTTCTATATAATATTTAACTTTTATCAAATTTGAATTAAAATTTCTCGATAAATAATGTTAAATATTTCAAAATGTATCTGTAATGAAATTTGTATATCCATCTTGATTAATATATAAAATTTTAAATGCATAAATTAGTAACAATAATTAAAACAATAAAAAAATATTACATTAAATAACATGATATTTTTTATTTACTGAATATACTCATCTTATTTTTTAACCAAATGCTCAAAATATACTAAAACCCATCCACGTACCACATAAACATGTTAAAAAATCATTATTTTTACTTATTAATAATAAATTTTAATAATTGTATTTTTTTAACATTTCAAATAATTGCGCGAAAGGCAGCCTTATGCATCATGGGCAAAGATATTATCTTTGACGTGGGTCGTGGGGTACAAAAAAAACGAACAAGATACGAAATGAAAATATATTTTTAGTGCGATTCACACCTATCGTACTATATATTACCACTTGCGTTAAAAACTTTCATACATATTTACACATAACATTATTTCATTGTTTTTTTTTTAATTTTTTAAATATTTATAGTTCAATCCACAATATAAAAATGAACATATGCTTCGTTGAAATAAGAAAGTTGATTTTATCATTTATCAACTTAATTGGTCACGAAGTATTTGAAAAAATTCTCGAACGTCCCTTTTTCTAAATTGGCCTCTTGCATAATTTGACTAAAATATTTAATACTTTTCTCCTAACGACTTCATTAAAACGACATAACAGTCTGATGTCTTCAAACTGAGAAAAACGGAAGACAAAACTTCTGATGAGATTTTCCTAGGTTCTATGAATCTTCCCAGATTAGTGACTTGATATTATTTTCACGATCGCTCTTATAATTCGCTTTCCTTGTTGGTGATTGAGAAGATTCAAGAGCGGATCTTGCATTTTTAGTTCTAGTAATTTTACTAATTCGATTCTTGTGTACTGTAGTAATTGTGCTACCTGAAAATAAAAAGTCACGCTTATTAATAAAAGTTAAACAATAAAACACGGTTAAAAGCAGCCCAATTTTATCAACTCAAACATGCCTGACAAGCAACAAAGTTCAACAAACTTCTGTTCTCATTTTTTATTCTTGAATATGTCTTTTAAATTGATCAAATTTTGACAT
>JAWWEA010000003.1:51586390-51596478 GCA_035222095.1 Andricus quercuspetiolicola | reverse complement strand
AATTTTCAACAAAAAGATGAATTTTCAAACAAGAAGATTAATTTTCTACCAAAAAAGACGATTTTTCAACAAAATACATGAATTTTAAATGAAATAGTTGAATTTTCAACTAAAAAAGACCAATTTTAAACCAACTAGTCGACCTTTTTAACTAAAAAAGGATCAATTTCAACCCAAAATGGAGCAGTTAAATCTACATTTTAAAAAATTAATTTTCAACTAAAACGATGAATCTTCAACTGGAATAGTTAAATTTTGAACCAAACAGATAAATTTTCAACTAAAATGATAAATCTTTAACCGTAATAGTTAGGTTTTCAACCAAAAATCTTATTTTGAACCAAGAAGATTAATTTCTACCAATAAAGACACATTTTTAACAAAATACACGAATTTTAAACCAAAAAAGGTAATTGTCAACGAAAAAATGAAGTTAAATTTTCCGTTAAAAAAATAATATTCCACCAAAGAAATGAATTTCTAACTAAAATTATGAATTTTCAATTAAAATGATGAATTTTCAACTAAAATGATGAATTTTCAACTGAAATAGTTGAATTTTAAACTAAAAAAATTGTCAACTAAAATGATGAATCTTTAACTAGAATAATTCAATTTTCAACCAAAAATAGAATAGTTGAATTTTCCATGAAAAAAAATTACTTAAAAAATTTTATATTCCAATTCCCTGACATTTCCGGGTTTTCCAGGTTTTTGAAGTAAGGTAGGCACCCTGAAAATATAAAAAAGATTGTTTTCCGTAATACACTTTTTATTAATTCTCTTCACGAAGGAAATCACAAAGGCGTAGATTTTGGCCAGTTGCACACACAACAATGATTCAATGATATCAAATATCAAACTTAAAAAATATCATTGCCAATATAAAACAACAAAGACTTTCTTCTTTATACAAAAGATACGTAGGAGATAACGGCTAAAAAAACGAAACTCAATATTAAAAGATGGCATCTGCTTTTGCGGGAAAACAATTAAAGCCATGTAAGTGGAGGCGCACGTGACCTAGCTAGTCCTCAATTCTTGTTTCATAACTTATTTCTAAACGAAATAAGATATCGCCCTGAAAAATTGGGAAATGAAAGAGAAGGCAATAAAGTACATGTTTTCTTTGGTGGAAATTTTGAAAAAAATATTTTTCAAGAGAATAAACCTGGAAGTGGAAGTTACATTGGGTTTCTTCCTTACCGACAGAGAAGAGAACTTCTGCCGCAATGCCGAATTAGACCGGTCGATATTTATTATTTTCATAATAAACTTTTTTCTTCCCTCAACTCTCTGCTTTCTTATAAACTATTCTTTTACATTTATTACTCTTCTTTCAAATTTTTTCCGCTTTATTTTAACTTTAATTTTTAAATATGGGGCAAAAAATATTGATCTCAGGGCTGGCTTGGTCACGTGACCCACCACTTGCATGGCCTTAAATGGCAAAAAATAAGGCCGTAAACGAAAATTTTATCATCGAGCTTATTAACCAGGACAATGAGACAACATTTTGTAACCTATCAAATATTGGACTGAATTTGCACAAAATCGAGTCTCGTTTAGTAAAGTCACCATTAAAAAGAAATTCCAGTCATTCCTCAGGAATAGGGAAAACAAAAGAGATTAAAATGAACACTGCGTAATCTGGGCTGTGGAAAATATAATTCGCGAATTTCTTGGAAAAATTGTGAATAAATAAAATTACAGACAAATGGTCAATAAAGCGAAGGAAAGCATTTAAGTTACAATTAAAATATTAAGGTGCTAGGTCAATCAAACTGCCATAAAAAGATGAAATCGGCAAAAATGAGTTTACGCCGTTGCAACATTTTTAAAAAGGGAAGTCCTTGGGTTTAAATAGTATTATTATAAAAGATTCAGATATTAAAAGCCCTATTTCAAACGACATTCAGATTACGTCTCCAGATTTAACGTGATTCTATGGTAAGCACAGTGAACCGTTGAAGTGTCCAGGCTGGGATGGGTTCATGGAGAGTTATCACGAATCAGAAGATTTTTGTACATCAAAAGTGATACCTCTGCCATTTGTCAATAATCCACCCAACAGTAACGATACGATTTTTACAGTTCTGCTTGAAGCCGCGTATAAATGTAAAGCTGTACTTCAAAAATATTGTTTTATGACATTGAACCAAACGTTGTACTGGAAAGCTCGAGAAATTGCAGCTTCCGTTGAGAATGATGAACATAATTCAAGGTCCGTTATAGTGCGTCTCGGCGACTTGAATGAAGTTTTTTCTGAGATTTGTACCGAAACATCGGCTGAGAAAGCTCTAATGGGGCATGATTTTTCTAGAGCCGTCAGACGACATAATATCATTCAACTAGCTCCAGCTGACCTTATAATTCAATCTTTAGATCTCAATGAATCAGAAGTGCAGCTGTTAGACACTATTATAGGTAAAGTCGGAGAGAAAGATTTTGAAACATTGCCTGACAATGATTCATTCTTGGGAATTCAAAAAAAATTTGTCACTCGTTTCAACAATTTGAAAGAAAATGGTCCAACAGCTCAGCTCTGGCTTCAGTATTTCAGAACGCTCCTCGTCCATATTGGGTAAGTAACTCTTTTTTGAGTAACTAGTTACAGTTACGTTACTTAGCGAAAAAAGGTAATTAGTTACACTTACTAGATAAAGTAACTTCAACTTACCTAAAAAATTGCTTATTTCAACCCCTTAATTTTTTAATTTAACAGTCAAAATAACTAAGATGACAATTCGTATAAACGTAATTTAAAAAGAAATAGGCATTGATTAAAGTAAATAACAAAATACAAAACATATTTCGGTAAGTGAACAACAATATATGGGACAGAATACGTCAAGTGTTCTCACCTAACATTATTGTTTTTTTATTGGGTTGAAGCTCGGCTAAATTATAGTCCTAGTGGACGTATATTAATTCACCAAACTGTAGGTCCATTTATCAACCGGTTGTCAATATACAGGGACTTGAAGTTTTCACGTTTTCAGGTGCTTTTTCACCTTCACGTTAGCGTAACGTCTTTTAGGATTATCCGATGGTACTTTTATTATAGTGTTTTAGAAAGCTCTTTTCATGTACTTTAAGACTATCATAACAATTTTTTCACAACACTGTCATGAAAACGGCGTGCTTCATGCTTATGGACTGAATGTAAAAATAGCGTGTTTCAAACGATGTGACTGAAGACGCATGAAATGACTCTTTTTTGAAGTGCCGTGACGTCACAAATACGGAAAGGTCTCTTTTCACCAGCTTCTCCAGTCAAAGTTCTGCAAAAATTCAAATTGGATAAACGAAAAAATGCTTTTATTATACAAAAATGTTAATTTTTTTCTTTTCAAATTGAACAATTTAAACTTTGAACTTGTTTTGTGAATAATCTAGAAACTTTTATTAATAATTTGTATTAAAAAGAGCTATTTTTCATTTATCCAATTTAAATTTTCGCGGAACTTTGACTGGAGCAGCTGACGCTACCTAGCGGCTTGCAACCTCCCCACTGCGCTTGCGTTAGAGCAGAACGAGCAGAAAAATAATAACTGCTTATAACCTCATCGATATCACATCTTAATTGCAAAACAGTGGAAAATTAACAAAAATGTCGGATGTAGAAAAAAGAGAAGTTTCAGTGCCCACCTCCTGAAATGCATGAAGCGGCACAACTCGCTAATCTGAATTTGCTACCAAAAATGTCGACAAAATTATACGAACAGAATTGGTTCTTTCTTAGCGGAGGGCTCTGCCCCCCGAACCCCCCAGTGAAGGCTTAGCACCCCCACCGGGGTTTCACCCTGAACCCTCCACGCTCCTTCTCACACCATCTTCGACTGAACTTACTGCCTTTTCATGATCTTACTGTAAAAAGTATCGTGCGTATCTCGTAGGAGGCCCTTTTCGTGACTCGTGCACTGTTTTTGGATTAGTCTTCGGTTCGGGCACCTTCGGTGCTAAAAACAGTGCGCTCGTCACGAAAAGACCATCGCCTCCCACTTGATACGCAATATACTATTTTTTCACTATGGATTTTTTAAAAATCAATATTAAAATAGATTTTTTATAAAAATAAATATACTGTAAAATTTTTTTCTTATTTAAAAAATAGCTTTTTTACACTCTTTGAAGTCATGTAGAAGGAAAAGTGGGCTGGAAATAATTTCATGGTCAAATGGAGATTTTTACGTTCGAGGGGACCACGTTATGATTATATAAAATACATACATACAAAAAATCGTCTCAAGATAGCTAAATATAAGCTTAGAGGCAAGTTAAACTTAACAGTATTCGTTCCCGGGTGCTCCGTAAGTTGAATGTGATTCCCTCGAGCGTAAAAATCTCAATTTGACCATGAGATTATTTTCAGCCCACTTTTTCTTTTACATGATTTTCAAGAGTGTAAAAAAAGCTATTTTTTAAAAACGAAAAAATAATTTTTAAAGTATGTTTTTTTTTATAAAAAATCTGTTTTAATATTGATTTAAAAATAAAAAATTCATAATGAAAAAAAAATTGTTATACATGAAAAGAGCTTTCCATAACACCATAATAAAAGTCCAATGGGATAATCTTGAGAGAAGTTACACTAACGTGAAGGCGAAAGAGCACCTGAAAAGTGAAAACTTCAGACCCCTGTATATAGACAACCGGTTGATAAATGGACCTATGGTTTGGTGAATTAATATAGGTCCACTAGGACTATAATTCAGGCAAGTTTAAACCCGATAAAAAAAAACATCAATTTTAGGAGGGAACACTTGACGTACTCTGCCGCATATATTTAGAATAAAATTCAAATTGAGTATTATTCTGAACGGGTTTTGTTTTTCTGCATTGTTCGACAGGATAACCAGAATTACTTGTTTCGTTGGTTTGATGTTCATCAGCCATTAAAATTTTTTTCAAATTGAATTTCAAGTTAAAATCACGACTCGCGTACTCAATTCTAGCAATTCAGATGCTTTACGTGAAATTTACCCAGGCCTGTTTTGTTGGGGCCATACACAACAGGAACACCGAAATTTGAAAGGCAGTGCAAGGCGATATTCTGTTTCTGTTGTTCTTGGCCTGCGAGCACCATTTTTGAATTTCTTTTTATCGTAAGACCCATAAACATCTCTTAATAGGAGATTTACAAAAAAACACAAAATACAATTGGGAGCTGCACCTGTAATTCATGTAATTGATGATCCCATATTTTTATGCAAGTGGTCATCGTTTTGTATGCAAAGTCAGCCCAGCTGTATTTAACAGCTAAGCTGGAGTTTAAATCGAAAATGGACAGCATTGAGTACAACCAGTTTTGTAAATAGGGATTTTGCACGATCCTGCGAACTCATAAATTTTGATCGGGTGTTTGGTCGGGCATGACAACAAAGCAAGTTTTAATAAAATCAATGACAAGTAGATGAGACTTGACTCACGGTCGCGAAATTACGGATAGTGTTATATCTGAATAGATACTATTGACAATTATCCTAACTGAAGTATGGAATGAAATGGAAATATTTTGCAACATTTCCTATGCGACCTCTAAGCAGCATGTTGATGCGAGAGTTTCGTGAATTTTATAGAGATGCTGCTGATTTAAATAAAATACTTGCTTTTTTTAAACGCATGACTCCTTTCCCGAAACAGATTAAACTATGTCAATAGATTCATGTGTTGCAGGAGATGAAACTATCAATTGTTCCAAAGCTTTAGAAGTAGGTACCAATATGCAAAAAAAGAACGTCGGCGAACAATTTAGATCCGTTAAATTTCAGAGAAGAAACAAAGCCTTCTCACTTAGAGTAGTCAATTCCACACTTAAACTTACAGATGAAACTGTAGAAATCAGTCCGCTTCTAATTTTCTTATGAATATCTTTGAAAATTGAACAAAAATATGACATTAAAAAGTATCTGTAGTATGAACCTGCGTTTTCCACTCTCACTTCCACAGGCTGCGACCGTATTCAACAAAAGAAGAATGCGCAACCTTGCAAGAGTTGCGCTTTTTGCATTTCCAAAAGTCTACTTTCAACGAATAATCCCTAGTATACTATAAGCTTAAACAATGTCTCGGAAATGTAAAAAACGCAACACAGTGGGGATGGAAACTGTCCGCAAGCGGCTTGGTATCAGTTTTCAGTAGCGAACCTTTAATACCTGAAAACTTTCTAAAAACTATAACTTGCACATTGCGAAACTGTCTGTAACTGGCCTGTTATCACAAACATCAAGGACAATGACTAAGACAAACTAGAAGAGGAAGTGCCTCAAATTCTTGAAAATGTACCTGATGAAAGCGACGAAGAATTAGTGATTGCGAAAAAGAGGCGTGAATTAGTTTGAATTATATAGATACTTATTCATATTCTTGTATTTTTGGTATTAAATAAATAAGCTGTGCTTACGAAACAATGCTCTTAGTAATTTTGTCTTATATTGTGCCCTGCATTTCTCAAATTGTCCACAAAACGTTACGACACGTGTTTAACAATCAGTAAATTTTGCATTCAATACACGTTTCTTGCAGAATTATTTAATAAGCTTTAAAACAATGAAATACTCCTTACATTCCATCAAAAAATTACTTCAGTAATTGTATAATTAGTGAAAATATATCACAATACACTTCTTTCCCTAGGCATCGCGGGACATTGTAGTTGGTGGGAGGGCTTACAGGTCTCATCGGACTATAGATCTGGAATAGGTGAACCAGAGAGGCTGCAGCGCGAGGTGTAGATACTCTGGGGAACTGACGGACTCTAGTCAGTGGGACGTAAACTAAAGAGCGATCCTTCCAGGGGGTAATAGCAAAGCCTCCTGGAATATCGAGGGCGCGAGTTCTCATGCTCCCAAGCTACGATGTGATCGCCGTGTCAAGAGCTGAATGGCACCACGGTTAACAAATCCTTGAACATCCCGGCCTGCACCCTTCAGTAGAGGCGGACAGGCCGGCGTCACAAAGAAGGTGTCTTAATGGAGACTTTGGGATACCAGGTCGAATCCCATAGTATGTAAACCCACCCTCTGCAAGCGGGGCTCTGCAGGGGGGTGTTTCTGATTTCCCTAGCTTCTCGTGGGACCAAATGGGTGAAACACGAGAAATAAAACCAAACAAAAACAATGAGGGGCTCGTTCCGGGACCCTCTTCTAACCCACCGCCAACGGTGGAAGGCACCTTAGGGGGGCGTCCACCACAAGCGATTCGAACTTCTAGAGCCCTTGCGGCTCTAGATTACCGACCATATCTAGGGGCGGATAGGGTTACCTTCTGGAAGATTCTGCACCACAGCAAAGGTGTCTCGGCGGTTCTAGCCAGGCGCATGTCAGTGGTGCAGGCAGGAATTGCCCTAAATCAAGAACCTTGGTTACACAGGGAAAGGATTGGTGGCTTGTCAGGATGTCGCTCCATATATAAGGGGCCCTGCGAAAAAACACCAAGGGCATGCATATCCGTCAAAGGTATGGATACGATCTTGATGCCTAAGCTCTGCTCCAGGGATCTCACTGTTATTAAGGTGAGATTCAGGGACAGAAGTGGAGAAAGATAATTGCCGGGGTTTATTTCCCGGGCGATGCTGTGGGGCCTCCACCTCCCAGACAGGTGGAGACTATTTCGGCATTGTCAGGAGAACAGGGTTCCTATGCTGTTGGGTTGTGGTGCAAACTCCCACCATACGTAGTAAGAAGCACAAACATCAATGACAGAGGGGGAGGTTTAATCGAATATCTAGCGGGCACTGAGCTGGAGATTTTGAATCGGGGTAATACTCCCACATTTGCGATTAAAAACAGGAGTGAGATTCTCGATTTGACTCTATGCTCGAATGAACTGAGGAGCAAGGTAATGGGCTAGAGAGTCTCCGATGAGAGTTGGGACTCATATAAAGAGGAACTCAAAGAGAGGCTTGTGGAATTCCCCACAAACTATGGTACCATTGATGAGTTAGAGCACGCTGCAGATTTTCTGCGAAGGGCTCTGACTGCATCATATGAGAACAATTGCTCTATAAGCACAATCAAGTCTAGGAAAGGAGCAGAATGCTGGAATACACATCTGGAGAAACTCGGTGAAAAGACAAGAACGTTGTGCAATAGGTCGAATAAAACTAAATTACATTCAGACTGAGACATCTATGAGACGGGCCAGTATGAACACAATAAAAATTTAAGAGAATATAAATAGGAAGATTGGAAGGGCTTTTGCAAGGAATCGAAAGATATTCCGTAAACCGCGAGGCTCCACAAGATCATGGCGAAAAATCGAGAAGCTTGCCTCGGGCTAATAAGGCTCGATAATGGTGAGTTTGTCGAAGATGAAGAAGCAACGCTGAACCACCTAATGGAAATTCACTTCCCGGGTTTTCAGCGAATAGGAACCGACCAGGAGGAGGAAAGCTGGGGCCAAGAGTTAGAAAGGGCCGATTGGAATTTCGCCGCCAAGGTCGTGACAACAAAAGGGTGGATTGGGCTGTGGGGTCCTTCTGTCCCTTTAAATCACCAGGCGCGGATTGCAGCTATCCAGTGATTTTACGAAAAGGCATGTATTTCGTCGTCCCTCCACTGACAAAATTATTTAGGGCAAGCATTGCTCTAAAACACGTGCCATCGGTATGGAAGGATGGTAGAGTGGCCTTCATTCTCAAACCTGGGAAGGAGGGCTACAGCTGCAAACGATTTCCGGCCGATTAGCTCAATGTCTTTTATCCTGAAGACGTTCGAGAAGCTGGTCGAGAGATATATCAGGGATGAGGTGCTTTTAGCCTTCCGCTGCACTAAGGGCAGCATGCTTTTCAGGCAGGCTGCTCCTCCAGAGGTCATCTGCTGATAGGCTTCGAGGTGTGCTGTGCCAGACCAGCTAGGGGGCTGGATAGATAGCATGCTACGTCGGAGGAGACGTGAAACCACATGGGGCGAAGGTCTAGTTAGGGGAATAGCTCCACGGGCTTGCCCACAGGGGGGTGTCCTGTCGACCCTGCTGTGGTGCATGGTAGGGGATGGCATCCTTCGTAGGCTAAATAAAGAGGGGTATTAAACCCAGGGTTATGCGGATGACTTTGTATTCCTAGTTAGGGGGGCTCATCTGGAAACGTTGATGGTTCTTACAAGGCCGGCGCTGCACATCGTAGAGCTCTAGTGCGATAGCTCAAAGCACTCGGTAAATCCGTAAAAGACCGACCTGGTCATTTTCACGAAAAATTACAAAGTGCCGAAAGTTGACGCTCCTATATTCTGTGGCGGGAGGCTGACGTTTTCAGATTCGGTTAAATATCTGGGAGTAATCCTAGATAGCAAACTGAACTGGGTGAAGCGCCTGGAGACCCAATGCAGGAAGTTTGTCATGACTTTTTGGGTGTGCAGGTGAGCCTTGTCCTGACGTGAGGTCTAGGGCCTAAAATGCTTGCATGGCTCTACTCTGCTGTCCTCAATCCAAGGCTTCTACTTGCGGCCGTGGTCTGGTGGCCACGGGCGGAACTTAAAACGATGCAGAACAGGCTGCGTCGGTTACAAACGCTAGCGTTTACAAGCAGGGATACGTGGAAAGCAAATGGTAACCCGCTCCTCCAAGGGGAAATCTGATATACAGATGGCTCCAGGGTAGAGGGAGGGTCAGGTGCAGGAGTATATGGCAGCGCGAGAAGGAGGAGGATAGAGGTCCCGCTTGGGAGATGTGCTACTGTCTTTCAGACGGAGGTACTGGCCGTCCTTCGCTGTGCTGAAATATTAGTAGAAGAAAACGCTGCTGGCAGGCAGATTACGATCTGCTCGGACAGCCAAGCGACATTAACTGCAGTAGGGAAACCAGACATATCATCAGAATTGGTTTGTGAATGCAAAATGGCATTAAACCAACTTGCAGAAAAAAGTGACACTCATATGGGTCCCTGGTGACACAGGGATTTAAGGGAACGAAACCGGTACTGGAACTAGCGTCTTGCTGCATCCGGATAGCCATCACAAGCTGGATCCGAACAAAGCACCGGGAATAATGGGAACAAACCCAGGATTGCCGAGAGGCGAAATCCATCCTGGGCTATACGTACAGAATGGGCAGAGCCAGGGAAATCCTGAGTTTACTCAAGAAAGACA